>JAJMSD010000003.1:0-141029 GCA_030558265.1 [Candida] pseudocylindracea
CGCCCACGCTCGACGGCGGCGCCCAGTCGGCGTCCACGTGCGCGCGCCACTCGGCCTCCGCCGCGGCCGCACGCCCCATCACGCGCCCGCCGCGCGCCTCCACCTCGCGCGCGAGCCCGCCCTGCCCCGTGTAGACGTACTGGTAGCCCAGCGAGTAGTCCAGCACGCTCAAGCGGCGCACCGCCATCGTGAACGGCGCCTGTGCCATGTCCAGCATGCCGCCTGCCCACGCCACCGTGCCCGGCGCGTTCGCCGCGCTGCCGCCCACCCAGCTGCCCACCACCACCTTCATGGGCGTCTGGGGAAACCCCTGTGCGTTGTCCGCGTGGAGCGTGCGCACCGTCGCGCCGTCCACAAGCCACGCCACGCGCTCCGGCGTCCACTCGATCGCGTACGTGTGGAAGCCCTCTTGCGGCGGCGGGGCCGTGGCGTGGTAGCGGCTGCGGTCGTACGTGGTGGTGTTGCCCTTGCGGAACCAGTTCGTCTGCGTCTCGAACGGGTCGCCGCCGAACCACTCAAAGTC
Source organism: [Candida] pseudocylindracea (assembly GCA_030558265.1). NCBI lineage: Eukaryota > Fungi > Ascomycota > Pichiomycetes > Serinales > Debaryomycetaceae > Limtongozyma > [Candida] pseudocylindracea. The sequence continues at coordinate 524 of JAJMSD010000003.1, forward strand.
CACCTCGTCCAACGCGTCGCTCTGGAGGTACATCAGCAGCACAATGCCCACGCCGCGTGCCGCCCGGATCTCCGCCTCCACCCGCCCGTACATGAGGTATTCGCGCAGCTCCAACTCCGGACTGTCCCCGGCGTCGTCAATCACCAACGCGCACCCACTCGGCGTGTAGTACACCCGCCCGTGCGTGCCGCCGGGGCGCCTCATCCACCCCGGCGGCTGCCGAAACCGCTCGTCCACCGTTCGTGCAAGCGCCCGGCCCGGTGGACAGTGCCGGCTCTCGAGCGGGTTGCACACCTGGGCCACTGCCGCCGCCGCGTGGAGGAGCGCGAGAATGAGCATGCCACAAAAAGCTCCGCCGCCCGCACGGCTGGGAGCAGGCCCAGCACGGCGGCATGCCCCTGCACGGGGCCGCGCGGCCGAGGCCGTCCGCACGGCGCTGCCGCGCGGCGATTCCACGCCAACGCGTTATTTTCCTACTCTTCTTCTCATGGCGGAGGACGCGCCCATCGACCTCCTTGTGGGCCAGAAGGAGAACATCGCGCCGCTGCGCCACGGCCACAGCGCGCAGCAGCTCGTGCAGACACTACGTGTGTCCGCCGACGGGATGCGGCCGCGCCAGGCCCGCGAGCGCGACGCGTTTGAGCTGCAGCTTGCCGACGCCGCGCTCGACGACTTGGACGATCCGTTGCAGGTGTACCTCGACTACCTCGAGTGGACGGCCGCCAACTTCCCGATGGGGAGCAATGCCGAAAGCGGCTTGGTGCCGTTATTGGAGCGCTGCGCGCTGCACTTTCGACACACGCTGTTCTACAAGAACGACCCGCGCTATCTCCGCGTGTGGCTCCGCTACTCCGAGTACTCCGACGCGCCGCAGGACATCTTTCTCTACTTGGCCAAGCGCGACATTGGGCAGCAGCTTGCCACGTACTACGAGCGGTTTGCGGAGTGGTTGGAGAAAGACGGCCGCGTGGAGCAGGCGCGCGAGGTGCTCCAGTTGGGCGTCGACCGCACGGCGCGGCCCGCGGCGCGCTTGCAGCGGAAACATGCTGCGTTTCTCGGGCGGCACCCCGTCCCGGAGACGCGGCCGGCGCTCGCCGCCAAACGGGGCACTGCGGGAGACAGCGCGATGCCGCCGCCGCCAAAGCGGACGCGGCTCGAGGTGTATGCGGACGAGCTGCCGCAAGAGACAATCCGTGGGTTGATGGACGGCCCGTCCGCGTGGCTGCCCGACACGGGCTTGGGCACGGTCGAAGAGCGGACAAGAGAGAACCGGCAGCGCGGGGTTCCGTGGGCCGGCGAGACGATGGCCGTGGGCGTGGACGCGGAGCCCCGCGAGGGACGCATCGAGGTGTTCAAGGATGAGGGGGCGCCGGCGGAGCTGGCAGAGCCCGCGGGCGTGGAGCCGGAGGTGCCCGAGCCTGCAGGGCCGCAGGCGTCCGCTCCCGTGGAGCCAGAAGTGCCCGGGCCCACAATGCCGGCGGTGCCCGAATACGCAGCTGTGGAGACACCGGAGCAGCCCAAGGCACAGCGGATCAAGGTGTTCCACGACGAGTCGCCGGAGCCTGCCCGCAACCCATCACCGCCCCCGGCACCGACGCCCCCCACGCGCGAGGCCTCCCCCGAACCGACCGCGCCCGTCTACACAACCCTCCGTGTGCCCGGAAAGAAGCCCGAGGTGCTTGATCTCAATCTCGAGCTTTTTTATCCTCCGGGCGCGGACGAGCGGTGCTTGGGCGAGATAATGGCGGCGGCGCGCGGACTTCCTGCGGCTCTGGCAACCCCGGCATCTCCACAGGCACGCGAGCCCTTCAGCACGGCATCCACGCCCACCACAGAGGAGTATGTCGATGCCGAGGAGCCCAGGAAGGCGTCCTCGGAAGAACACGGCGACTCGCACCCCCCACGCGCTTCTCTGCACGCCTCACCGCGCGCGCCTTCTCGCACCTCGCCCCACAACACACCGCCGCGCTCGCCGACCGTCACCATGACGTACTTTACGCGCGAGGCACAGCGGGAGGTGTTTGGCATGTTCAACGAGCCCGCGCACTCGCTCACCGACAGCGAGGGCGAGCACGAAGAGCGCAATGCGTACGACATCACGGAGACAATCCACCGCCGCGACAGCGCCCGCTCCTCCTCCCCGTTTGTGGAGGCGCCGCACGACGACTCCGCAGACCCCACCGTGCTCGACCCCAGCAAGCCCGGCGTGCGCGCGGCCATTCTCGCAAGCGCCACCGCCACCTTCACGGCTGCACGCGGCTTCTACACATACCCGGAGCCGCTCGAGAAGCTTCTGCAGTTGCGCCAGCAGATTGTGCGTGCGCCGGCAGGGCGCCGCGCCAGCACCGGCGTCGGCAGCCGCACTGTTGTGCTCGAGTTCAAGGGCAGCGGCGAGATGTTTGCCGTGCGCCTGGAGCTCGGCGAGGGCGGCTACGCGGTGGTGTACCTTGCCGAGACCGACGCGGGCGGGTACCGGGCACTCAAGGTGGAGCTGCCGGCGAGCGCGTGGGAGTTCTATCTTCTCCGGGAGCTTGAGCTGCGGATGCGCCGCGGCGACGAGCAGCAGCAGCGCGCACTTCGGCTGGTGGTGGCAGCGGACGCGCTCCACCTCTACAGCGACGAGGCGTACCTTGTGCTCGACTACCGCGAGCAGGGCACCATTCTTGACGTCGTGAACCGCAACCGTGTGGGCGGCGGCGGTGTGGAGGAGGTGCTCGCGCTGTTCCTCACGATCGAGCTTCTCCGCACCCTCGAGGCGGTGCACGCGGCGGGCATCATGCACGGGGACCTCAAGCCGGACAACTGCATGGTGCGGTTTGAACCGGTGGAGGGCGCGTGGAGCGCCGAGTACGATCCGAGCGGCGGCGGCGGGTGGGACCGCAAGGGCATCACACTCATTGACTTTGGGCGCGGCGTGGACGTGCGGCGGCTCCGGCAGCAGCACGGAGAGGTGGCGTTTGTGTGCGACTGGAAGACAGACACGCAGGACTGCGGCGAGATGCGGCGAGGCGAGCCGTGGACGTTCCAGGCGGACTACTTTGGCTTGGCGGGCATTGTGCACATCTTGTTGTTTGGGAACTACATCGAGACGGTTGCGGACGGCGGGCGGTTGCGCGTGCGGCAGCCGCTCAAGCGGTACTGGCAGCAGCATCTCTGGCGGGACTTGTTTGACGTGTTGCTCAACCCGAAGCAGTATGGGGTGTTGCCGGCGACCCGGCAGTTGCAGGAGCGCCGGCAGGCGATGGAGGAGTGGTTGGAGATGCGCTCGACGGGGGGGCAGGGCCTCAGGAGCATCATCGAGGACATCGAGGCGCAGGCATAGCATTGTACAGTACCTGGGCGTGGCCGGCCGGCGCGGCCTGGCAGGCGCGCTCCGGCAAGCGCGGCGCCGGACCAGCGGCTTCCCCGCATCGCCCTCGGATGTGGGGAAATGCATAAATAGGCGCGGCGGCGCGGACGGCGGCGGGCATGTCGCGGGTGCAGGACGAGCGGGACGCCAACAGCGAGCTCGACCCGGACGCAATCAACCTCTTTCTCGAGGGAGGGAGCGAGGAGCTCCGGCAGAGATCGCGCGCGGCGATGCACGCGCTCTTGACGGACCCCGTGCTCAACACCGGCATGGCCTACTACGAGCTCACGACGGCGGAGCACCGCGAGCGCACGATGCGTAAGATTGCGCGGTTTGCCACGTATCTCGAGGAGGACAACCGGCGCGGCGACAGCGCCATGACGGCGCGGCGGCTCGACTTCATGGCGCTCATGGACCCGCAGTTCATGAGCCGCGTGCAGATCGCGCTCGTGATGGTGTTGCTGAACATTGCCCAGAACGGCACCGACGCGCAGTGGACGTACTGGCTGAACACGCCGCTCGGGCCGGCCACCGACATGCGCGGCTTCTACGGCTGTTTTGCCATGACGGAGCTTGCGCACGGCCTGAACGTGGCCGGCTTGGAGACGACCGCCACGTTTGACAAGGCGGCGGACGAGTTCGTCATCAACACGCCGCACACGGGCGCCACCAAGTGGTGGATCGGAATGGCGGCCCACACGGCAACCCACGCCAACGTGTACGCGCGGCTCGTGGTGGACGGCGTGGACCACGGCGTGAAGCTGTTCATGGTGCCGCTCCGCGACGCAGCCCACAGCCTCATGCCCGGCGTGGCGGTGGGCGACATTGGCGCCAAGATGGGCCGCCATGGCATCGACAACGGCTGGATCCAGTTCCTGAACGTGCGCATCCCGCGGGGCAACATGCTTGCGCGCTACGACCAGGTGAGCCGCGAGGGGGTGGTGACGCTGAGTGAGTTGCTGCAGTTGCTGTACGCCCCGCTCATGGCGGGGCGCGTGCAGATGGTGATGGACTCGTTCCGCTCGGCGGCGCGGTTCTCGACGATTGCGGTGCGCTATGCCGTTGGCCGGCGCCAGTTCGGGCCCACCGGCGCCGAGACCCACATCATCGACTACCCCGTGCACCAGCTGCGCGTGTTCCCGCACGTGGCGGCGGCGTACGTGTTCCTGGCAAGCGCCCACCGCATTCGCCAGCAGTATGGCGACACGGTGGCGGCGTTGAAGGGCTCGGAGGGCGCCGCACGCACGGCGGCGATCGAGGGCATGAAGGAGTTGTTTGTGGTGCTGGCGCTGCTCAAGGCCACCTTCACGTGGAGCACGCTCCGCTGCATCGACGAGTGCCGGCAATGCTGCGGCGGCCACGGCTACTCGGCGTACGCCGGGTTTGCCAAGGGGTTGGACGACTGGGTGGTGCAGTGCACGTGGGAGGGCGACAACACGGTCTTGTCGATGAGCGCAGGGCGGCTGGTGGCGGCGGAGGTGCGTGCGGTGGTTGCCGGCCGCTCCGAGGCCCGCGGCAACTTGGCATACGCTTCGCGCCATCAGCAGTTGACGGATGGGACTGTGATTTGCGACGACAACGTGAACGACATGTTCACCATGTTGGAGGCGTTCCGCGCGGTGGTGATGCGGTTGGCGCTTGCGGAGCCGGACGAGGGCGAGACCGGCGCGCTCCACCGCGAGCTCGGCGTCGTGTACGGCCACACCGTGTCGCTCCAGTGGTACACCGACAGCGTGTACCACTCGGGACTTGCGCTCGACTCGAGCCGGCGCGTGCTCGTGCAGTTGGCGCAGTTGCACGCGTGCACGGTGTTGCGGCAGCACACGGCAACGTTTGTGGAGCAGGGTGTTGTGGACGGGGCGGGTGTGGCGGCAGTGGGCCTGTTGGCGCGCAAGTTGGCGCTGCAGCTCCGCGAGTTCATGGTGCCGCTCACGGACGCGTTCATGCTTCCGGACGGCGTGCTCAACCTGGTGTTGGGGGCGCACGACGGCGAGGTGAGCGAGCGGTACTTTGCGGCGGTGCGGCAGCAGAACGACCCGCGGGCCACGCAGGCACCGTACACGGACTCGGTGATCCGGCCGTTTGTGTACCGCGAGCTGGCGGCCGAGCGCCAGCGCCACGAGCGCGCGGAGGCGGTGTTGCGCAAGTTGCGGACGTGAATAGCGAATCAGACTACGGAGAGAAGGGCAGGACCGGCTGCGGTGTCGGCAGGCGGCCGTGCACCGGGGGGATGTTTTGCTGACTGGGCAAGAGGACCGGCGAAAGGCTCCGCGCGGCGTGCTTGGAGAGGCGGTTCTTGGTCTTGCCGACCCTGTTCTTGGGCGGGCCGGTGCGCTGGGGGTGGGGGCAGATGCGGCGCTTCAAGCGGCGGCTCATGCTGTCGGTGCTCAAGCGGCTGTTGCGCCACAGGTCGACGGCGCGCTGGAGCAAGCCGCGCTTGTTGCAGATGTGGGGGTTGAGGTATGCGAGGTGCCAGCCAATGCGGTTGCACTCGCTCTCGTACAACCAGCGGTGGCCCTGGTAGTCGCGCCTGGCACACATGGCGTTGGGGTAGACGCAGTTGATGCGCACAAAGGGCGTGGCGGGGTGGAGGCGCTGTTCGCGGAGGATGGTCTGGAGAAAGCGGTCCTGCTCGGGGTGGTCCAACAAGTAGCGCAACTGGCGAAGATGGCCCCAGTCGGGGTCGTGCGGTAACGGCGCGTCGTGGTCGAGAGGGCCGTTGGCAAGGTGCCTGGGACAGCGAATGGTGACGTACTCGGAGCATCGGTTGGTGGTGTAGGTGAAGCTGATGAGCTCGTCGCCGGTGGGGGTCGTGTCGACAGTGATGTGCCACGGGGTGTTTTCGTGCTGGCTGGAGGTTGTGGCAGGTGCCAGTGGCGCTGGGGGTGCCGGGTCCACGGGATCGGTCGGCCCGATGCTCGGGTTGGTGGGTCCGAGGCTCGGGTCGATCCGCCTGGACAGCGGACGGTTGCCAGCCGGACGCGGCACCGTGTGCTGGCGCGACAGCCCCAGGTACGACAGCAGCGCGCTCGACACAAGCGTCGGAGCACCAGTGGCGGCAGACAGAGCAAAGACGTCGCTGGAGGAGCGGGGTGGCGACATGTGCTCGCCGGGATAGGGCGCGTACGCTGCGGGCGCGGGCGGCGGGAAGGCGTGCTGCCAGTAGGACATGGACGGCGGGACGGCGCCATAGCCGCTGAGGCAGTACGGGTTCCAGCGCTCGCCCGAGAACGGAGGCGCCACGTACCGGAGAAGCGGCAGCGCCGAGTCGGCGCGGAGAGCAGGGGCAACGGAGTGGGTGCGGGTGATGTACAGGGACGCGGAGTGGGCGCTTGCCAGGCTGGACGCGGTGGAGGCGCGGCGGGCGTGGCGACCACGGTCCTCGCCGTACATGGGGGGCATTGGGGGAACAACAGGAGTGGGTGCGCGAGCGGGTGTTCCGGCGGGTGTTCCGGCGGGTGTTCATGCAGCCGTGTTTTGCGGGCGTGACTTGATGTTGACACAACAAGGGCGGAGCGGTGACCAGGGTGGGGGCGCGGCAACGGGCGCGGGCAGGCACGCCCTAGGCTCGGGGTGCTGGTTGTGCGTGCCGGGCGGGGGTGGACACGCCGTGGACGCGCGCCGCGAGCGGGCTGCGGGCATGCGCCGCTGCAGGACCCTGCGTCAGCCGTATGATCGTGTGCATTACAAGTAGAACTTCTTCTTGTCGCGGTTCATGTCCGGGCGGTGCTCCCACTCAATCTCCTGCTTGATTCCGCGCTGGACGCGCCGCAAGCGGAGCGTGAACTGCGGGCCCAACTCCTGCAAGCCCACCTTCTCCTCGTTGCGGAACACGTAGCGGTGCCGGCGGAAAAAGATGTAGTCGCGCTGGTTGTGCAACGTCACCACCTGGCGGCCCTCGAACTCGGGCCGCTGCGGGAACATGCTCTGGAACATGCGCCCCACCGTCTTGCCCAAGCGCGTGGTGAAGTTCTGCAACACCAACTCGGGCACGTGGTCCGTTGCACGGCCGTGGCCCTTGATGCGCTTGCCCTCCACAAACAGCAGCACCAGAAAGTAGAACGTGGGACCCGCCGGGAGGTGGATGAACGTGATGCCGTTCACCACCTTCTTGTCCTCGTTGATCACCACCAAGTCCGTGTAGTCGCGGTTCGTGCAGAACTGCGCCATTTCCTGCATCAGGTACTGCTTCTGCCGCTTCACAAACGTCGTGTTGGGCAACACCTCCATCAACACGTCCGCAAACTGGTACGCCTCCTTGCGCGCGTTCGCGTTCGTCGTCATGAGCACTTTCGGCTCCCGCCCGTCAAAGTACAGCAGGAAGTCGTCCTCACCCTCCACCTCCACGCCCACCGTCTCGTCAAACACCCGCTTGCTCTCGATGGTGTCGGGCACGTTGTTGGCGAGACGCTCCTCGCGCATCTCGGGGTTCGCGCGCTCCTCCTTCGCCCGCTGCGCCCGCTCCTGGTGCCGCGTCTTGTTCTTCTGGTGCCGGATCTCTGCAAAGAGCTTCTGCCGCCGCTGCTTGTTCGCAACCGTGATCTGCTTCGCCTCCACCATGACCAGCGTGCGATGAGGCCGGGTTTTTTTTTTGGCGGTTGCTTTTTCGCGGCCGCGGCACGACCATGCGACAGGTGCGCAGGCTCGGCTCGGCGCGGCCTGACATTGGCGCGTGGCGCCGCGAGGTTGCACGGCGCGAGTGGGTCGTCCGCCTGGCGCTCCCGGCGCTGCGCTCGGCCCGCTTGTCGGCGGCGTTGGCGCATCTCGGCCCCTGTCCCGAGCCCGGCCCCACACTCCCGCCCGGACACCACTTTGTGTACAACAACGTGGAGCTGGGGCGCGCGGGCTTGTCGCCCGACGGGTACGAGCTGTACCAGGCGCCCCGGATGGCGGACGGCGCCGAGGCTTACGCGCGGCGGCTCTGGGTCGGCGGCCGCATCGACTGGCACGGCGCAATGGAGTTTGGCACGGAGACGGTGTGCGTGGAGCGCGTGCTGGGCGTGCGCCAGGTGGGCGAGGCCGCAGTGGTGGAGATCACGCGTGTGTTTCTGCAGGGCGGCGTGCCGCGGTTGACGGAGCGGCGGTCGTTGTTGTACACGAACAAGCGCGCAGAGCCAGCCGCCGTCCCCCAGCTGGCACCCGAGCCGGCCACCAGCGTCGACCCCGAGACTCTCTTCCGGTTCTCGGCGCTCCTGAGCAACGCCCACCGCATCCACTACGACCCGCAGTATGCGGCGCGCGAGGGCCACCCCGCGACGCTCGTGCACGGCCCGCTCCTCGTGACGCTCATGCTCCACCGCCTCCCGGCGCCCCGCTCGTTTGCGTACCGCAACCACCTCCCTGTGTACGCGGACGCGCCCTTCGCCGTGCACACGTCCGCCTCCGGCGTGACGGTAGACTCCGCCGCCGGCACGCACGCGGCGGGACGTGTGCTGACCAATCAGCCGGTGCATTAACGGCGAAAACAGCTATCAAGCAACAAGCACAACACACCCGGACACCGCGGCGGCCAATCACGCGTCCCGAGTGCCATCCAGTTCGCCGCTCGCTGTCTTTGTGTGCCTGTGACCGCAGTGCTTTTTCCCGTTTGAGTGCCGCGCCTCCGTGTATTTCCCACGCGTTCTGCCCTCTCTGTTGACACGACCCCTTGCGGCATGGATGCGAACGGCGTCAGCCAGATCGTGCTGGCGCTCCGTGTGGTGCACAGTCCAGCGCTGTCGAACCCAGAGCGCCACAGCGCGCAGCAGTTTCTCGAGCAGGTGAAGCAGGAGCCGGAGCTGCCGCGCTGGGGCTACGAGCTAGCCCTCCCGAGCAACGGCAACGACGCCATTGTGAAGCACTTTGGCTTGCAGTTGTTGCAGCACGCCATCCGCAAGCACTATCTTGTGTTTGACGGGGCGAAGCAGCTAGCGATCCGCCAGTGGGTCGTGGAGCTTGCCGGCGCATTGGTTCCCGGAGACGAGAACTACATCCGCGAGAAGATCGGCGACTTGTGGGTGCTGATTGCCAAGCGCGTGTGGGGGTCTTTTCTCACCAAGCTGTACGCCAGCGAGACGCCGCTGCAGCCTGCCGAGTTGCTGGAGCAGGACGCGCTCGAGGGCTGGAGCTCCATGGACGAGGACCTTCTAAAGTTGTGGAACCACAACATGGCGACGCGCGAGTTGCTGCTCGTGATTTTCCGAACCCTCTTTGAGGACGTGTACATCTTGGAGGATGCCGTGGCAACCAAGCGCTCGAACGTGTTGCGGCTGTTGTGCCTGGAGGTGGTGACGCTGCAGCAGGTGCTCGACCAGTTCTACAACACAAACCCGCGGATGCGCATGTGCCGGGCAGGCGAGGAGGGCTGGCTACATCGCTGGAGCACCTTTCTCGGCCAGTGCATCGACAACGGCTGGAGCGACCGGGCCAGCGTCGACTACGCGTGCCGCATCTTGGAAACGCTCAAGACCTGCTTGCACTGGGTGCTCCCGCTGGGGGTGCGTCAGGAGAACTTGCTTGAAAAGTTGAGCAGCGGCGTGCTCATGAGCGGCGCGAGCGTGCGCGTCAAGACGCTCGCCACCGACTGCCTCCACTCGTTGTTCACACGCGACTACAGCGACACGAATGACTTCGAGGCGATTGTTGGCAGCGTCTTTACGAGCGAGGGCGTGCGCAGCTTGTTCGAGGTGTACAGCCTGATCAAGCTCGACCCAGAGGCGATCGACGAAGAGGCGTATGTCTTGTTGAAGAAGCTTGTGGAGATGATGGTGCTGTTGAGCGACCACCTCAGTGGCTCGGCGTTTGGCGGCAGCTCGCGGCTGTCGCGGCTGTCGCTGGGCGCGCTGGCCGAGTTCCCGTCCAAGACGGACTTTGCCGGCTACCTCGAGCTAGTGCTTGCAACCACGAGCCACGACAGCGTGATCGTGCTGGGGTTGTCGCTCCAGTTCTGGACGAGCGTGTTGCGCTACGACGAGATTAGCGATCGGCCGGAGGTGCAGGCGATTCTCCCGCGGTTGCTCGAGACGGCGGGGCTGCGGTTGGTGCTGTACGACGACATGCACGAGGACCACGTGGCGCGGCGGTTCCTCGAGATCGACTTTGATCTGACGCTGGAACAGCAGACGTTTCTCAGCAACTACCGCAAGTTCGTGGACGACATCGTGCGCATCACCGTGTGCAAGCAGCCGGAGATGGGGTTGCGGTGGTTGGAGCAGCGGCTCGACCAGTTCTTCCTGTCGGAGATGGGTCGCGCCGCCATCACGACGGAGCACTTGGATACGCACAGCGATGCGTACATCTACTGCTTTCTGCAGTTTGCCATCATCGAGGCGTGCGTCAAGGGCATCAGCCGGTGGCGGGTGTGGTATGCGAACAGCGACAAGGAGGCACGGCAGCAGCAGCTCAACGCGTTGGTGGAGAGCTTGGGCGAGCGGTTGCTCGCGTTGACGGTGGCAGATGCTCTCCTCCTCCGCAAGCAGATCCAGACACTCGTGCAGTTTCTGCCGTTGCTCAAGGACCAGCTGCAGTTGGTGTTCCGCATCTTGGAGAAGACGCTCCAGGTGGCGACGTACGAGTACCCCTCGGACGCGCTGGACGAGGTGCGCGAGGCGATCCGGGACCTCCGCACGCTGTGCGGCACAGAGCTCAACCGGCTTGCGTACATCATGCCGGAGCTGCTCCGGGTGATTCTCGACGAGTTGGAGCGGGTTGTGATGGAGATTCTCCAGCTGAACAAGGTGAGCGAGCACGAGTGCGTGCTGTTCAAGCTGTTCTTGTTGATTGTGCTGCTCCGGCTGCACATCCTGGACCTGACGGAGCGGTTTGCCAAGATTGTTGACCCGGAGTTGGCGGCGTGGCAGGCGCCGGACACAATGAAGGGATTGGCGGACCTCCACTGGTTCATGGAGCGGTTGGGGATTGTCAAGATTGCCGAGTACTTCCGGCTGCGCGGCATCACGGCGTCGACAGATCTCTTGGCGGCGCCGATGGATGAGGCAGGCATGACGCTCAAGACAGACTTGAAGAAGCACTGGCTGCTGGTGTTTCCGATCCGCGCAACGCGCATTCTCGTGCAGTACCTGATTGAGCGGATCGAGCACGACACGGCGGAGTTCCAGGAGTTGTTGGCGTTGTGGCGGCCGCGCATCCAGCCGATTGTGCCGCACATCCTCCAGCTCATGACGCAGATCCAGGCGTACCACAACCCGGCCAACTGGAAGGATCTCCCGGAGGAGGTGCAGCTGTTTGTGCAGCACACCACGCGCGAGCGCTTCTGGCAGGAGGGCATCTCGATCCAGACCAAGGAGCTGTTCATGCACGAGAACGTGCGGGCGATGCACACGCTCCGGGACTTTGCCGACAGCGTGGGCCACTCGATCCGGTACACGCGGGAGTATGTGTTTCTCACGATCGGGCTGTTGTGCCAGCTCGAGGACACGTTGTACCTGATTCCGAACGTGGCGCTGATGTTGTGGACGGCGGTGGCGGGCGACACGACGGGAGTGACGCTCCACAGCTGGCGCCACATGATCAACTTGGTGTTGCGCAACCTCATCAAGAACGTGCCGGTGGAGTACGTGAGCCAGTTCATGGGCGAGCTTCTTCCGTTGGTGCTTCCGCAGTTGGACCAGCTTCTCGTGGGCCACTGGGAGCAGTTGTACCAGGCGGGGATGCAGCTCGACAAGCCGGTGGACGACGACCAGCAGTTGAGCGCGGAGATGATGCAGGAGCACCTTCTCCGGCAGCTCACGTACGTGGTGGACCGCATGGTGATCGACCTTGTGGGCCAGTTGCTGAGCAAAAACCTGTTGACGGAGCGGCAGCGGGCGATCCGCAAGTTGGTGTTGGGGCTGCCGCAGCTTCTCGCGCCGTTCGTGCGTCTTTGCTGCCACCTCGTCACGTTCAAGGACACCAAGTGCTGCTTCAACACAATCTTGGTGGTGCGCTTCTTCCTCGACGAGGTGTTGTTGCAGAGCGACGAGGCGGACAAGTTTGTGTGTGACCAGCTCATGCAGGCGCTCCTCCAGGTGCTCATGGACGACTTCTTTGCGGACGCCCACGCCGAGACGGCGTACGCCTTGACGCTGTTGTACGTGACGCTCCGCAGCAAGAGCGGGTACCCGCTCGAGGTGTTGCGCACGTTGCTCCCCACGCTTACAGACGCGCAGGTGCGCAACTTCGAGACGCAGTTGGGCCAGCAGACGGCCCTCCGCCAGCAGCGGCTGGTGGTGCTCGAGCTCGTGCAACTGGTGCAGGTGCGCGACGACGCGCAGGAGAAGCGCGAGCGCAGCCGCCAGTTGGACCCGCAGTACCGCAAGAAGAAGGCGGCCGCCTTGGAGGACCCGCTCGACGGCTCGTTGGCGAATCTTTTTGGCGAGTAGGCTCTAGACGCGTTTTCGATACACGAAACTACCCTGCATAATGTCGGCGGACGAGGACGAGGCCCATGTGCTGGCGGTGCGCGCGATGGCGGAGACGATGGTGCGCGCGGCGCTCGCGGCCAACGCGGCACCGCAGCCGCTAGCGCGGCTGGCGATAAACAAAGCGATGCGCGACGCCACGAACCGCCGCGTGCGCTTCGACGACGTGGTGGCGGCGGCGCAAAACATGCTCGCGCCGCTCGGCATGGCGTTGGAGGTGATGCCGCCGAAGCGGCCCACGAGCAGCGACGCCGGCAGCGACGCACGCAGCGACAAGCGCGGCGAGCCCCAGTACATGCTCGTGCTGACGCTCCCGCCGGCCGCCAAGCAGGTGCTCTACGAACAGGACCTCCGCGCGTACGCGGCGGACCCGATTGTGTACGGGGACGCGGCGGCGGAGCACGCGCACGCGCTGGCGGGGCCGGCGCCCGACGGCGAGATGGTGGTGCAGGGGATTCTCGCAACGGTGCTCTGCGTGCTCGTGGCGCACCAGAACGCGATGCTTGAGCGCGACTTGCACGCGGTGCTCGGCGAGTTCGGGCTCCCGGCGGTGATGCAGCTGGTGCTGCACAACCACGTGGACGTGTCCATGCCCCAGTTGCTCCACCAGTTTGCGCGCATGGAGTATCTCCAGGTGACGGTGGACCGCGTGGAGGGCGCCGACAGCGTGGTGGAGTACTCGCTCGGACGGCGGGCGGTGGCCGAGTTCCCTCCGTCGCTGGCGTTGGGCATGCTTCTGGAGTTGTATGGCGACGTGGACGACGCACAGCGCGAGGTGTTTGTGCGCACGCTTCAGGACGTGTACCGCGGCTGGGCCGGGGAGACGGTGCTTGCGCCGGAGGCGGCGCAGTCCGGGTCGCAGCCCGAGTCGCAGCCCGAGTCGCAGCCGGCGCTGCAGGCTCCGTGACCTCTATCATTGGTCTACATTACCACACGTCCTCCTGGTACCGGTTCTGGACCTTCATGTCGCGGAACATCTTGGTGGCGCGTTCCGCCAGCACGCCCTGCTGCTGCACGGCAATGTCGACAAACGCCGCCGCCACCTCGCGAGCCATGCGTCCGGCGTCGCCGCACACGTACACGAACGCACCCTGCAGAAGCAACTCCGCAATCTGCTTTGCCCGCTCCGCCATGCGGTGCTGCACGTACACCTTGTTGGCACCCTCGCGGCTGAAGGCCGTCACGAGCTCGAACTTGGAGCCAAGCGTCTTGGCGTACTCGCTCCACTCGTCGCGGTACAAAAAGTCTTCCTCGCTCGTGCGGCAGCCGTAGAACAACACCATGGCCCCCACCTTGTCCGCGTCAAGCGCGCCCGACGCCACCTGGTGCACGCGGTCACGCACAAAGCCACGGAACGGCGCAACGCCGGTGCCCGGCCCCACCATGATGACGGGGCTCGCCGGGTTCGTCGGGAGCCGGAACGTCAGGCGGCGGATGTGGACCGGGAGCTTGAAGCCGTGATGCGACCCGTGGGGCCCCTCCAAGTCGTAGTGCACGGCGGGCGTGGCGCTGGCCTTGTTCTGGGCGAGCTGGACGCTGCGCAACAAGTTGGTGGCAACGCCGGTGACGGTGCGGCCCTCCACCTCCTCGGACTCGACCACGGCGGTGACGTGCACCGTGCGCTTCTCGCTGAGCAGCAGCGACAGGATCGAGTAGTAGCGCGGCGTGAGCTTGGCCACCAGCTCGATCACAAACAGGAACGGGACCGTCCACGGCTCGGGCAGAAGCGCCTTGAGCACGTCGGCAAGGTTCCACTTGTGGGCGAGCACCTCCTGCTTGAACAAGTCCTTGTCGCTGCTCCAGGCAATGGCCTGCGCCTTGGCCTCCTCAGAGGGGGCAAACGCGGCAATCAGGTTGAGCAACTCGCGGGAAATGGCGCCGGTGATCTCGAGGTAGTGGCGCACCACGGCGTCGTAGGTGGCGGGGCTGGGGAAGGGCACGGCGGTGGTGGGGTCAAGCAGGGTGACGGCAATCACGGTATCGCGCTTGCCGTCCAACCCCAAGACCGCCAACAAGGCGTCGACGTGCTCCAGGGCATTCAGGGGCCACAAGGCAAGGTGGTCGCCGGTGGAGTAGCGCACGTTCAGCGCCGAGAGGTCAAACTCGGCATGGATGCACAGCCGGGAGGCGCTGTTGAACAACTCGCGCGAGAGCGCGATGGGCGCAATGTACGGGTTGTTGTGGTCGAACGGACCGTCGACGTTGCCCGAAAGATGCTTGACATTGGGCTCGCCGAGGGAGACACCAGCGGCGTCCTTACTGCCGGCCTGCTCGGTGACCTGCAACTGGGGCTGGTACGCGACGGCGTGCTGCTCGATGCCCAACTCGTCGTGGATCAGCTGGAACACCAACTCCTTCCACGCGAGGTAGTCCTCATCCATGGTGCCCTTGCCGTCGTCACCTTCCCCGTACGGGCCAAGAGGCGTGGCCCCGGCGTCCTTGAGCTGCTTGTCGACGCGTCTGCCGACGGCGTTGTAGAACTCATAGGTGGTGTTGCCGAGACCAAAGACGGTGAACCGGAGGTTGTCAAAGCCCTCAGCAAGGTCCATGTACTCAACAAAGGTGCACGCGTTGTCGGTGGGGTCGCCCTCGCCGTACGTGGCCATGAAGAAGAAGGCGAGCGTGCCCTCGTCGACGTTGGCGAGCAGCTCGCCCTCGTAGAGCTCGAGGTCGGCCACCATCAGCGGGAGGCCCATGCGCGCAGACAACTCCTTGGCAAAGCGGTGGGCGTAGTCCTCGGCGGTGCCCGTCTGAGAGCCAAAGAAGACAACGCAGCGCTTGCCCAGGGAGCGCAAGACCTCGGCAATGTCGGACAGGGCGGTGGGCGCAGCGGCGGCGGCCAGGGCCTCGACGGCCCACAACTTGCCGCGCAGGAGGTATGCCACGAGCGCGGCGGCAAGGGTCGTGAGCACAGCCAAGTCAAGCGTGTCGAGCGCCATGAAGAGAAGTGGTGTGAGGGTTGATGGCGCCGTCGTTTAGGAATCGGAATCGCGGATTTGCATGCCTAATCGGGCCGGCCGATATGGCCGATTCCACACCCGTGCACCCAGGGCGCGCATCCGTGCACCCAGGACGCGCATCCGTGCACCCACCTCTTCACCACCCGTACACCCACCGCTTTTTTCTCCGCCATGTCGCACATTCTTTTCGACGACATCTTCACGGTGGAGCTGGTGGACCCCGGCCGCTACACCAAGGCGGCGCGCGTGCTGGGGCCGCTGCTGACGGCGCCGGACGTGCGCATCCAGCTCGACATCAACCGCGAGTTGTTCCCGGTCGTGCAGGGCGATGCGCTCACGGTGACGCTCGCGTCGCTGCTCTCGCCCGACGGCTCGGCGCCGCCGGCCGGGCTGTGGCGGCCGCCGAAGCCCGATGAGCGTCTGCTTGCGGACGACTACGAGTACGTGATCCACGGCACTGTGTACAAGTTCGAGGAGGGCGCGGACGACAAGACCGCGGTGTACGTGCTGTTTGGCGGCATGTTGATGTGCCTCGAGGGCGGCTACCGTCTGTTGGCCGGCTTGAAGCAGGAGCACGTGTACTTGTTGGCCCGCCGCTAACCATCCGCCGCGAGCCGTCCGCCGCGAGCCTTCCGCCGCGCGTGCGATAATACATATTCGCCACTGATATCATGTCTGCTTCTGCGCCCCCCGCCCCTCCCGTTGCGGACGACGACTCCACGGACCTGCTGGTGCGCTATGCCGCGTATGCCAACCGCTTCCGCACCATTCTCCGCGCGTCGCACCGCTACGTCGCCTACACCAGCGACATTGGCGAGCTGTTCCGCCCCGTGGCGCACCCCACGTTGGTGCTGGCGGGCTACGCGGTGCTGTGGTTGTACATCCTCGGCGACGTGCTGTACGAGGGCTGGAAGGCCAAGCTCCGCCAGGAGGGCCGCTACCGCCCGGACCTCCGTCCGTGGGACGCGGTGCCGCCGGCCGACCCGGCGCTTGCGGTGGCTGCGGCGGGCGAGCGCGACTGGAAGTGGCAGGCATTGCAGCGCGGCGTCTTCCAGCTGATTGCGCTGATGGGGCTCCCGGCGTTCACGATCCACCTGCTGGTGCGCTACAGCAGCCTCTTGTTCAAGCTGGCACCGCCCGCGCTCAAGACGTACGGCCCTGTGGGCGTCGGCTTGGCGGTGGTGCCGGTGTTGCCGTACTTGTTCGACGAGCCGGTGGAGCGCGCCGTGGAGTGGGCCTTTGACGAGGGCGAGAAGGCATTCGGGGCCCGCAAGCTCGACTAGGCCTGGGGTCTACTGTAGTTGAGGGTGCCGCACGCCTTGCACGTCCGCGCGTCCACGTCGGCGTCGAACTCCATGATGGCGGCCTTGATCTGCGTCCCGAGGTCCGTGCAGTAGAAGGACTTTTCGTAGACAATGCCACGGCACTCCAGGCAGTAGTAGCGGATCGTGTCGTTCACGCCCGCGGGCCGGTCCTGCTCCACCACCACGCCCACGGTGTCGGCAAAGCGCACCGGGTTGTGCGGCGTGTTCGGCGGAAGAAGGAACAGGTCGCCCTCCTCGATGACAATGTCGCGGAACACGTCCTTCCCGTCCTCGTCCGTGTCCACCACCTTGAGACACATGGCGCCCGTGAGCTGGTAGAAGTACTCGGGCGTCTGGTTGATGTGGTAGTCGGTGCGCTCGTTCGGACCGCCCACCACCATGACCGTGAAGCCGCCGCGGTGCATGCAGTAGTTGTTCACGGGCGGCTGGAGCACGTGCTGGTTCTCCGCCACCCACTTGCGGATGTTGATCGGGGGCGCGAGCATGAGAAGTGAGTCAGATGTCGGTCACCTGAGCGTCATGCACGTGAGCCGTTACGATATGGACGTGCCGCGCCAGTGCACCGTGCAGGCCGCTCCACGCCGGCCACGCCGCCGCCCGGCCACTACGCCGCCTCCCCGAGCAGCCGCGGCACGCGGAAGCTCACGCAGTACATCGGCTTGGTCGGCGCCACCTTGCGCACCGTGTGGAACGCGCACTCCGCCTGCGGGAGCACCTCCGCCGTCGTCCCCATGCTCGCCACGATCCGCGCGTGCACTCGCGCGTGCAACTCCGCGTCCCCCACCTCCTCGCCCTGCTCGTACTTCTCGAAGCAGTACACGTGCACCATCGGCATGGGCGTGCCGCGCGGGAACGCCCCCACAAACGCCCCCAAGAAACTGATGGCGCTGTCCGGGAGGTTCATCACGTAGTGCGCGATGTGGCCCGGCACCGGCACCACCTCGCTCTTGGCCATCTTGTGGCGCGAGCGGCTCGGAAGCGCAATCTCCGGCAGCTCCGCACGCCACGTCGCCAACAAGTCGGTGCTGGCGCGGATGAACTCGGCGCCGTCCTGGTTGAAGCAGCGGACCGTGCGCCCCACCTTGTTGAGCCCCACGTTCTCCACGAGGTACTTGTAGCTTGCCGGGTTGAGGTCATTCGCCAACACCACACAGTTCTTCTTGCCGGCAGGCACCGCAAACGGCCCCACCCCGCCCATCACGTCGGCAACCGCCTCGCCCGGCGCAAACGACCCCACCAACCGCTGGTGCTCCGTCAGAAGCCGCAGGTTCCAGTACACCTCGCCAAAGTCGAAGCGGAAGGTGCACCCGCCCTCGTGCTGCTCCACCACAAGGTCCTTCTCCCCGGCAAGCACCACCATCGGGAACGTGCGGAACTTGGTGGCAATCGTGTCCGCCTTGTCCACGACGGTGCGGATCGACGGGTTCTTGTCAAGCGTCACCTCGCCAATGAGCCCACCGTACGGCTTGAACTGCTCCTTGAGGTTGTAGTGCGCCACGTGGCCCGTCACCGTGAAGCCCGAGGGAATGTCCTCCTGGAGCGAGTCGGGGAGCGCCGTGCGCAACACCTCGTCCTGCTTCCAGAACGAGTAGTCAAGCTGCACCTCGAACGGCTCCACCGTCGCCCGTGCCGCGTCCACCGCGGCCGCCGTGCCCGCCGCCACCTCCTCGCGCCACCGCTCCACGTCCACCTTGTGGCTCAACAACACGCCCTTCTCGCTGCCCAAGCGCCGCACGTGGTTCACGCCCGACAACTGGAGAATGTCTGCGCGCGCGGCCGCCTTCATGAAGCCGCCAATGAGCGCCGGCAGCGCAAACCGCACCATCGGCACCCGCAACACGCGGCGGAAGAACGCCCGGTCGAGCGTCGCCATGCCCTGCGGACACGCCGGCGGAGCCAACATGGGGTCGCTCATGGCGAAAAAAAATCCGCCGTGCGCATGCTGCTTCTCATCTCGACAACGCGCGCGGAGGAGGAGCCGGCCGAGGCCGCGGTGGACGTGGTGACGCCCGGCGAGATGGTGACGGACGACCCGGTGTGGATGCGCGGCCACGGCACGTACCTGCACGAGGACCAGACGTTTCTGGCGGTTGCCGGCACCGTGCTGCGCGTGCAGCGCCTTCTCTCGGTGGAGCCGCTCCGCGGGCGCTACGTGCCCACCACCGGCGACCACGTGGTGGGACGCATCACGCTGGTGGGCAACAAGCGCTGGAAGGTGGATATTGGCGGGCGCAACGACGCAGTGCTCATGCTCGGACTGGTGAACCTCCCGGGCGGCGTGCTCCGGCGCAAGAGCGAGAGCGACGAGTTGGCGATGCGTGGGTTGCTCAAGGAGGGCGACCTCCTCAACTGCGAGGTGCAGCTGTTGTACCAGGACGGCGCGGCGGCGCTCCACACGCGCTCGCTCAAGTACGGCAAGTTGCGCAACGGCGTGTTTGTGCGTGTGCCGCTGGCGCTCGTGGTGCGCACCAAGACGCACTCGCACACGCTCCCGGGCGGCGTGCTGGTGATTCTCGGCGTGAACGGCTACATCTGGTTGCTGCAGACGCTGCAGGCAGGCCACGACGTGCACGTGCGCGGCGGTGCGTTGGCGGGCGCCGGCGGCAGCTACGCGCCGGGCCAGGGCCTGGTGCTGATCACACGGCTTGAGGAGGAACTGCTGTGGGAGATTTACTCGGACAAGAACGACGTGATCCGTCCGCGGGTGCGCGAGACGATTGCACGCTACCGCAACTGCATCCTCGCGTTGGCCCACTGCGGCGTGGGCTTGACGGAGGAGCGCGTCGTCGCCGCGTACGACGCCAGCTTGGCGCACGCGAGCGCCGGTGACTTGGTGGAACGCGAGGTTATGGAGGAGATTGGCGAGGGGGTCTTGTCCATGGAAAGAATGCGGGGGCAGTAGCGCGCGACGCGCCAACGAGTAACGACGGCACCTAGAGGTTGCCCCAGCCAAAGAGATAGCTGCCGACTGCGCCCACCACACCCTGCCGCGGCTTTTCTTCCTTCTTGACCACCTCCTCGCGGAAAAAGAGGTCGTGGCCGTCCTTGATGCCCGTCAGCGGGGCCGCCAGCGGGGCCGCCAGCGCCGCCGCACGCGGCGCCGTCAGCGGCACGCTCGCCACGCGGCCGCCGGGGCTGAACACCGCCTTCAACGGCGTGGCGCCGCGCGACGTGTCGCCCACGTCGTCGCCCGCGGCAATCTGCTTCTGCGTCAACTTCTCCACCGTGGTCTTGGTGTACGGCACCACCCCGATCAAGCGGCCCAGGTAGAACAACCCGTTGTCCTCCAACGCCCGGAGCGCCAGCGCCGGGTTGTCGTACGTGAGCTTGACCCAGCTGCTGCCCAGAAAGATCGGCGCCGGCGTGCGCTCGGCCGGCGCCGGCCCGTGGCCGCGTAACACCGCAAAGTCCTCGAGAATCGGTCCGTACTGCCGGAAGTGGCTGATCACCTCGTTCGCCACCAGGTCGTTGTAGCCAAACACAAGCACGGCCGCCTCGCCGGGCGCAAGCGGCGTGATGGCCGCGGGCTCCTCCGCGCCCTTGCGGTTGAAGACATTGGCGAAGGAGCGCGGGTCGCGCCGCACAAACAGGTCTGCCGCCAGCTCCTCCACAGCAAGCGGCTCCACCCAGTCGTACATCGACTTGGCGGGCGGAAGGTCGCCCTCCGACGCGCTCCCGGTGGTGGTGGCGCGCGCAGAGCTGCTCATGTGGCCGAACTGGAGCGCCAGATCAAAGTCGCTCTTGGGCGCGGGCCGCGGCGCAAGCGCCGTCACCGCGTCGGCGCGCTTGCTGTTGCGTGCCGCAAGGTGGTTGGGAATGATGCGTTTCTGCGGGTTGCGGATCCACGTCGGCGCGGCAGGCGCGGGGGCTGTGAGGGCGGGCGGAAGCGACATGCGACGATGGAGTTGTTTTTTTGCAATGCTTGCGTGGTTTGACCGCTACCTCGCGCGGCCGGAGTTCCGCGCGCTGTTCAGCCCGCAGGCGCTGGAGCAGGAGGCGCAGGCATTGGCGCAGTTTGACGAGGCGGTGGCACTGGGCAAGCGGTGGCGCCGTTGGGGCGCCGTCATGAACACGCGCCCGATGAAGCGGCGCATGTTGTGGGTGTACGTGGGCATGTACGGCGTGGGCGCGACGCTCTTCTGGAAGTACCACCAGGGCGACATGGCACGTGAGCGCGAGGTGAGTGCGTTGGCGGCGCGGCGCGAGCTGTGGAGCGAGTACGACACGTTGCGCTACAAGCTGTTGACGGCGCAGAGCATGCGCACGCGCGACCGTGCGCGGTTGGACGAGTACGAGGCGGCGCGCGCGCTGTGGGCGGCGGCCGGCGGCACCGGGGAGTACGCCCCGCGCGCGGAGGACGTGCCGCGCGCGAACCGCTACCTGTACAACCTCCCGGGCGCGGACGCGGTGGTGGCGGCGCCGCGCGACACGACGGACTTTTACAACGCCAAGGCGGAGGAGTTTGACGCGGCGATTGCGTGGGAGGAGCGCATTGCGATGATCGGGCGGCGGCGGCGGTGGGCCATGGGCCAGTGCCGCGGCGACGTGCTCGAGGTGGCGTGCGGGACCGGGCGCAACATCCCGTACACCAACATCGACGCGATCCGGCTGCTCACGTTCCTGGACGCGGCTCGCAACATGGTGGAGACGGCGCACGCCAAGTTCCGCGAGCAGTACCCGCACTTTGCACGCGTGGGGTTTGTGGAGGGCCGCGCGGAGGCGTTGGGCGCGGCGCTGCCGGTGCGCTACGACACGGTGGTGGAGACGTTCGGCGTGTGCTCGCACGAGGACCCGGTGGCGGCGGTGCGCAACATGGGGCGGTTGCTCAAGCCGGGCGGGCGCGTGGTGCTCGTGGAGCACGGGCGCAGCTACTACGATTGGGTGAACCGCTTCCTCGACACGCGCGCGCCCCGGCGCGCCAAGGAGTGGGGCTGCCGCTGGAACATGGACATTGGCGAGGTGGTGGACGACCTGGGCTTGGACGTGGTGGCGGAGAAG
Organism: [Candida] pseudocylindracea; assembly: GCA_030558265.1. Lineage (NCBI taxonomy): Eukaryota > Fungi > Ascomycota > Pichiomycetes > Serinales > Debaryomycetaceae > Limtongozyma > [Candida] pseudocylindracea. The sequence continues at coordinate 22,554 of JAJMSD010000003.1, forward strand.
CGGTTTGACTTTGGCACCACGTGGTGCTTCGTCCTCAAGCGGAAGGAGGACCCGCTCCGCGACGACGAGCGCGGCTGGGTTGCCAAGTGGGGCGCCGCGCCGGGCGTCGCCGAGTGACTCGGGTTTTTGTACATAGACACAGCCCCGATGAGCCGTGCGCCAAGACTACCGGCATCGCGCGGCTTGCGATAAATAGCGCACGCCGGCTCCCCCGACCCGGCAGCTGCTCAGCCCTCCGCCGCCATTGCGCTGATCTCCGCCCCGCGCCGCCGCACGCCATGGCTCCCAAGACCACGGTCATCGTGACCCACCTCCCCCGGCTGTTCTTTGCCCACGGCGGCCGCGCCATGCTGCGTGCCGAGGAGCTCAAGGTCGCCGTGCTCGCGTTGGGCACCAGCGACCGCCTCGAGCACTACGCCGACCTCCCGCTGTTGGCGCGCATCGTGATGGTGTTCCGCGACGAGCCGAGCGCCCTGCGCGTTGCCGACTGGCTCGCTGCCCACGCCTCCGAGTTTGTCGCCGCCGCCGCCGCCGCCACCAGCTTCCGCGTGCTGCTCCAGGAGACGGTGCTCCAGCGGCTGCGGCTGGAGGGCAGCAGCGAGCTCGTCGCACCGGTGCTGCCGGTGCTGCCGCAGGGCCTGGACGGGTACGCCGAGCCCGAGCCCGCCAAGTTCGACGACGCGCGCGCGTGGGAGCGCTTGCAGCTGAGCCCGCGCCACGGCCCGCAGTTGACGGACTTGGAGTTCCTCGTCACCGCCAACAAGCCGCAGGCCGGCAAGCGCACCCAGACCCTCTTCGAGCCCTTGCGCTTGGACACGAGCGTGGACCGCAGCCCCTGCGAGCACACGCCCCTGAGCCCCGTGATCACCCTCGATGAGTCGTAACTTATTGCCCCCACCCTTCGCCTCACGCCGTGTAGCCCCCAAACGCGCTCCAAAACTTGTCAATGTCCAACGTCTCGGCCAACTCCACGTCGAGCTGGTCCAACTGCGCCGCAAAGAACAGCCCAAACGGCGCGCCGGGGTACTCTGCCGCCATTCCCGCCGACACGCCGGCCGGCACGTTCGTGTTGAGGAGTGTCAGAAGCAGCGCCGGCATGGGCAGGAGCAGCAGCGCCGGCGCCGGCAGACCCGCCCCCGGATGGTCCACGTCCTGCCAGTTGTCGCTGCGCAGCGTGTCGATGAACTGGATGAAGTGCGACAGGATGCGCTGGAGCGTCAGCATGCCAAAGTACAGCATCAACGCCGTGCTCACACACCCGTCGAGCACCTTCTTGGAGAACTCGAGAAGCTTGCGCTTCGGAAAGAGCACCACCTGCTGCGACAGCTGCCAGTCGGCCGGCTGCGGGTGCGGCTGCTTCAACGCGTTCCACGCAATGTCCGAGTAGTACGGGTACACGAGCAGCTCCAAGCGCGCAAGGTCAAACGCCTGGAGCTCCGCGCTTGCCGCCGCCTCGCGCACTGTCTGGTGCGTGTGCACCGTGTAGTAGTGTGGGTTGAGCGCTGTCAGCCCGAGCGCCAAGTCGGCGCGCGTGAGCACCTTGACAAACATGGGGTAGATGAAGGTCGGCAGCGTGAACGTGTGGAGGCGGTCTGCGTAGTGGTGCACGCAGTGGAACGCCACCACCAGGTACTTGACAAGGTGGTGCGCATAGTGCCGCTGCTCCGTGAGGATCAGGAGAAGGTAGAACATGGCGATGATGGTGTCAAGCACGCGGAGCTTGGCCTGGAGCCACAACCCGCGCACAAACGGCTCGCGCGACGTCAGCGCCATGAGCACGTCCCCACACTGCCGGTCCTCGACGTGTCCCGCAAGCGTCTCGCCGTAGAACTGCTCCAACCGCCGCGTCTTGCTCTCGAGCGTCTTGAGCGTCGTGCTGCTGGGCCGGGTGCGCAGGTTCACCAACACCAGAAGCTCGTGGAACATCTTCGTGAGCCGGAACGTGAGCATCTCGATGCTCCCCTCCGACCGCTCCGGCGGCACAAGCTCCGCGTAGCACTGCGGCTCGATCGCCGGAAGCGTTCCGCACTCGAGCGAGTTGCACACATCAAAGAACATCATGGCGCGCCACGTCGGCTCGCAGTGCGGGAACGGCCGCTCCACGCCGCTGGGGTTGCGGTGCATCCCAATCGTGTACCCCATCAGAACCGCAAGCCGGAAGAGCACGTTCCCGTTCTGCACGTACATCGCGTCGCCGTCGCCCGGGTTGAAGTGTTTGTAGAGGCGGAGAAGAAGCAACGTATAGAGCGCCTCCGGCAGCAGTTTTTCCATCGACTTGGCGTGGGAGAGACACTGGAGAATCACGTCGCCAAGCCACGCCGGCTCGAGAAGAATCAGGTCTGGCTGCGCGTGCGCGTCGAGGTCGCCGAGGTGCAACGGCCCGTTGCCCGTCTTGTCAAACATGTGCGTCACGAGCACCACCGCAAGCACGTGTGCCACTTTGGCAAAGTCCAGGTACTTGTTGCGGATCGTCACCTTGATGTGCGTGCGCAGCGGCCGCGCGTCCACGGCCCACGGCGGCGGCTTGGGCGGGTCCTGGAACAACGCACGCATGCGCCGCTGCATCTGCTCCTCGTCCACAATGGGAAAGAAGGGCGAGATGCACTCGAAGTAGCGGTCCACGTAGTGCTGGAGAGTGGTGAGCGGCGGAAGCGACTGCTCAAGCACCTTGACAAACAGCAGCGCGCTCTGCCAGTTGCTCGTCGTCAGCTCGTCCAGTCCCGAGCTCGCCGGCAGTACGAACAGCCGTACCTTGTCCAGCCGCGTCTGCACCACGTGGTGCCGCGGGAACAAGTAGGCAAAGTGGTCGCCCAACCCGCGGAGCAACGGGTCACACATCATGCACGCCTTCCACAGCGTCGGCCCGTAGAAGGTGAAGCGGCTGCTGGTTTCTTGCATGCACAGCAAGCCGTCCAGCATGATGGGCGTGTTGAACAAGCGCTCGTACTCCAGCTGCGGCGGCGGCTCTGCCGCCTGCGGCGGCGCCCCGGCGCGCTCCTTCCGCCGCAACGCGTCGACACGCGCACGCAACACCCGCCGCCGCTCGTGCGCCTCCATGCGGTGCCGGTTCAACAGCTCCTGGAGCTCCGCCACCTCACACTGCAACAGCGTGATCTCCTCCTCCTGCCGCTGCTCGCGGTTGGGCAACAGCACAAACAACGCCTTGTCGTACACGCAGAGGTGCGCGGGAATCCCGCGGCCCACGCACGACAGACACGGGTGGCCCCGGTCGCACTTGGCCTTGCGCCGTCGGCACGCCAGACACAGCACCGCATTGCGCGCCCGCGCGCGTTCCTGCAGCTCGCCGGGCGTCTCGTGCCCGCCGGCGTTCCCGTGCGCGTCCAGGCTCATGGCGGAGATGTGTATAAGGTTAAAAAAGGGGCGCACCGCGCGTATTGCACGCGGCTACGGCGGCGCTGCGCCGGCGGCGCGCACGCGCTGGACCGCCTCGAGCAACTTGTCGTAGGTCAGGTCCATCGCGTGCTCGTCGATCGGCGCCGCGCCGTCGTCGTCGTCCTCGCTCGACTCCACGCCCTCCATCGCCCGCACCTCGTGCAACAACTGCGTCACTCCCATGCCCTGCAGCTGCATCCGCGCCACAAAGTCCTCTGCCGGCGTCTTGCCCACCGCGCGGATGATGGCCTCCCGGAGCTCGCTGCCCGTGGGCACGTGCTCCAACCGGTCGTTGTCCCGGCCCTGCATGTGGAAGCGGATCCGGTGCACCTCGCCCTCCTCCTCCTCCATGCGCTGCGCCTCCACGCTCTGCTGCAGCGCGCGCCGGAACAAGACCGGCTTGCCGCTCGTGCGGTCCTCCACCGCGCCGCTCGCGGCCGCCACCACCTCGTGCGGCACGCTCTCCGCCGCTGGCTCTGCCGGCTGCGGCTTCGGGCTGAAGTACAGCAGCATCGACGCCACCGCCTGCAGCACCACCGGCAGCACGATCGGCCCGGCCGTGATGGTGTCGTGCAGCCGCGCGTGCACCAACGGTGCGCCTGGCGGTGGCGGCGCCTTGGGCAGCGCACAGCTCCGCTCCAAGATGCTCGTGATCTTGCCCATCGAGTCGTCCAAGAGGCACAACCGGATGAGGTTCTCCTTGCCCTGGAGCAGGAGCGTGCCCGCGGTGCGCTGGGCAAAGAGCGTGTCGATGCGGTCGTGCACCACGCTGCGGAGCCGCCGCGCCCGCTCCAACATCAGCGTCGTGATGATGCCCTGCGTCTCCTGGCACGCCAGCGCTTCGCCCATCGACCCGAGCAACTTTTCCGCCGTGCGTGTGAACAACAGCCCGTCGAACATGAGCTCCTCCTCGTCGTCAAGCGCCGACGCAGGCGGGCCTGCCTCGATCGTCGTCTCCATGTTGCGCATCAACTGGAGTGCCATCCGCTGCTGCCACTCCTCGCTCACAACCTGCTTGTCGAGGTCGACCGTGTAGAGCTTCAGCGACATCTTGACCGCGTGGTACAACTCCTCCACGCACTCCTCCAGGAGGCGCGGGTTGCCGAGGAACAGCACGTGCACAAGCCGCGTGCACTGCGGGATCACCGCGCTGAGCACACGGATGCTTGTCTCGTCCAAGTTGTTAAGGTCAAAGTGGAGGCGCCGGAGGTCTGCAAACGCAGGCAACCGCCGCTGCAACACCGGGAGAATCGCCGGGAAGAGCTGCGGAAGCAGGCTGAGATCGAGGAACCGGAGCGTGGGCACCTGCTGCAACGCCCCGAGCAAGCGGTCCATGTCGTCCACGCTCGACACGCTCGTCAGGTTGAGCAGAAAGAACATGAGCTGCGGCGCCCGTCCGATCTGCGCAATGAACGGCTCCAACTGGCCCTGCGTGAGGTCGTTGTACGCCACATCCACGCCGAAGCAGTGGCTGCCGGGCGACGTGATCCACTCGCAGAGCGCCGTCGCCTGCGCCACGCTCAAGCCTGTCTGCGCCACCCCAAGCCGGCGCGTCGAGAGCCCCACCCCGTGGCGGAGCAAGAGCGCAAACTGCTCGTCCAGGAGACGGCAGCCGTTAATAACCAACTCCTCCAACCCCCCGCGGAAGAGCAATGCGTTGATGAACAAGTTCCAGTCCATCGCCAGCCGGTACATGTCCAGCGGCGTGTCGGGCTTGACGCGCTGCTGCGAAATGTCGAGCCGCGTCACCAGCCGGTTGCGGCTGAGGAACTTGCACAAGAGCCTCCAGCCGTCGGGCCCCATGGCCACGTTGCGGAGCGACAACTTCTCAAGCTGCTCCGTCAACCGGAGCAGCAGAAAGATAACCCGAAGCATCTCGCTCGTCACCGTCACGTTGTCCAAGATCAACGTGTTGATGGGCGTGATGGCAACAAAGTCCAGGAACAGCAACACGTCGATAAGCGTCGGCCGCGGGTTGAGAAGCTTCAACACCTGCAACGGCCGCTTCTTGCCCTTGAGCTGCTTGAGTGTCGTGGGGATTGGGAGAATCTCCCGGAGGTGGCAGCACCGCGTGTACACCAACTCGAGCGGCACCTCTTGCGGGCCTCCGTCCTCCTCGTCGCTCGACTCGTCCGCGGGCTCTTCGCCAAACTGGTTCTCGTGCATGTGCATGGGCCCGTCAATGTCGGCGCCCTGGCCAACAATCCCGACGTGGTTCACCAACTCCTGCACCTCGGCCTCGTCGCTGCCTGCAAGGCCAGCCACCAGCCCCTTGCGCAGCTTGCTGCCGCGACGCACGTCCTCCGCCAACTTGATGGCCACGGAGTGTGCCTCCTGCGCGTGGCGCTGCAGCTCCCGCAACGCCATCAGGTGGCGGTGCACCGCAATCTGGTACTCTTCGTCCAGCTCCTTGAGCTGCTTGGCGGGGACAGCCGTCTCGGTGGTGGCCCCCGCAGCAGGCACGATGCCCAAGTTGAGCCGGGGCGGCGGCGCTATGAGGTCGGCCGGAATCACCACGTTGCCCTTGCGCGGGTTGCGGCTGGGGATCTGCTGCTGCGGGTCTTCCTTGAGCTCGTCGAGACGGAACACCACGCGCTTGAGGTTGATGCGCGAGAGTTCCTCGAGAGGGAGCGGCTGCGGCCGGTTGGGGTTTTTGTTGAGCACGACGCGCTCCGCGGGAAAGTCCGTCTCGACGGCGGAACGGCGCCGGAACATGCCCAGGGTCAGACCGAACGAGGAGCCAGAGTGCACCAGACTCGCCTGGGACGGAGCACGCGGCAGGCGCGTGGGGATAGCAACCGCCTCCGAGGTGGCCTTCGGCAGCACCGGAACGGGCGCCATGGACGGCGGCGCGCCCTTCAACTTGGACGCCAAGCCGCTGAAGAAGCCGCGCTTGGAGCTGGAGTTCGAGCGCAGCACCAGGGCGCCTAGCGCCTGCTCCTGGATGCTGCGCGAGGAGGAGCGCGGGCGGGTGCCGCCTGCCGACGCAGAGCTGGAGGCGCGCGGGCGGGACGCCAGCGCGGAGCTGGAGGAGCGCGGGCGGGCGCCGCTGGCGGGCGCCGGGGGCTCGGGCTCCGCCGGCGCAGGCGCCGTGGGAACGAGCGCAGGCGGGGGCGACACACGGGTGGCAAGCGTGGTGCTGGGGGTCAAGATCGGGGTGTGCGACGGCTGGGAATGCGTGGGCGCCAGCAGGGGCGCAAGCGGCGGAGCTAGCGCCGCCAGGTCGCCCTGGATCTTGCTCAACTTCTTCGCCTTGACCCGCGCGAGCCAGTCGACGTCGCCGTTCGTCACGCCCAGAACACTCGGGGGCGAAGCCATGGGTCCAAGCAAAGCCGAGCGATCCGCAAGGGCGAGCTTGTCGCCGATGTGCTCGGCAGACCCCGGCGTGCCGCCACCAAAGCAATCACGTGAGGCGCTCGGGGTAGTTCCCGTACCGACGCAGGCGGACGCCCTGCGTTGCTTCGGCGCACCCGCGGTGATGTCAGCGTGCGTGCGTCCGCTGTGCCCGGCACGTGCCTGACAAATGCGTGGGCTAGCCCCGAAGATTTGCTTGCCGCTTCGGGGCATTAGCGCCGACGTCGGAAATGTACAAGTAATCTGTGCAATCTTCATCATCAGCGGGGTAGCGCACTTTTTTCCTCTTGCCACCAGCCATGTTGAGAAGCGTCATGAGAACCGTGCGGCCTGCTGCCGCTGTCCGCGCTGCTGTGCGCGTGCCTGCCGCGCCCGCGCTTGTGCGGCCCTACCACCAGAAGGTGATCGACCACTACACCAACCCGCGCAACGTGGGCACCATGGACAAGCTGGTCGGCAACGTGGGCACCGGCCTCGTGGGCGCTCCCGCCTGCGGCGACGTGATGCGCTTGCAGATCAAGGTGAACGACGAGACCGGCGTCATCGAGGACGTCAAGTTCAAGACGTTTGGCTGCGGGTCCGCCATCGCCAGCTCCTCTTACGCCACCGAGCTTATCCGCGGCAAGACCCTCGAGGAGGCGGCCAAGATCAACAACGGCATCATCGCCAAGGAGTTGCTGCTCCCGCCCGTCAAGTTGCACTGCTCCATGTTGGCCGAGGACGCCATCAAGAGCGCCATCAAGGACTACCGCACCAAGCGCGCCGCGCGCAAGCCCACCATCGGCCCCGGTGCTGCCGCTTGAGACGACTCGTATGTAGTATTGCGTATTCGCGGATACCCGCCTTGAATTGACATGATATGTGACCGGGCCGGCGGCTCCGATAACGCGTCGCCACCTGCGGTTGAGTCACGACCGGCCCCGCGTCACCACTTGCGCCCCACGTGCCGCTGCACCGCCATGACGCCCTCGATCTTCGTCTGCGCCTCCTCGAGCAACTCCTTCCGCTGCTGCAACTCGATGTGCCGCTTCACCTTCGGGTCCTCCTTGGCAAAAAACTCAATCTGCTCCGCCGTCAACCCGCTGAAGAACCGCTGGTCCAACTCCCGCGGGAACTTGTAGTAGAAGTCCGCAAGCAACTCCACGTTGAGAAAGAGAATCGCCGTCTGCGTGAGCTTGTCCGCCACCGCGTCGAGGAAGATCTCCGGGCACTGCACCCGGTTGTCCTTGCTCTTGCACTTCAGCAGCTTGAGCCACCCCAACCGCGTCTTCACCACAAGCAGCCGGTCCCGGAGAAACATCGCGTCGCGCCCGTGCGCAAGCAACAACGGCAGAAACCCAAGCGCCTCGTTGTCCATCGACGCCGTCACCCCGCCCGCCGCGTCCCGCTGCTGGAGGTATGTCATCACCAGCGCCAACTTGCGCCCGCCCACCTGCCGCTTCAACTCCGCAAACGCCTCGTCGCACTGCCGCTGCTCCTCCTGGAGCAACGCAACCGCGTGCTCCCGCAGCTGCATCCACTCCCGGTCCTCCAACTCAATCTCGTACTTGAACGGCTTGATGCAGTTCTCCACCTGGTCCGCCGTCGTAAAGTACCGCAGCTTGAGAACCAGCTGCGCCGCCTCCCGCACCTGCGCCTGGGCCTGCGGGTGGTTCCGCAAGTCCGTCTGCCCCACCAAGTTGCCGATCTCCGTGAGCAACGCGTCCGTCACGAGCGTCGTCAGCAACCGCCCCACCCCGAGCTTCGTCAACGAGCTCTGCGCAAGGTCCATCTTCTTGTGCCAGTACACGTCGTCCAGCTTCGCCTGCGGAAGATCCGCAAGCACCGGCTCCACCACAAACTGCGACCCGTCGCCCGCCGGCCGGTTCCAGTACCGCTCCGCAAGCAAGTCAAGCACCTTCTGGTCGAGCTGTGCCTTGAGCAACTGCCGGATCTCGGTCCGCCCAAACCGCTCGCTGAACGCCTTCACCAGCACCTTCAACGCGTCGATGTTGTTCGCGAGGTACGTCTCTGGCGTCAACGGCCGGTCATTGAACTCCACCTTGAACCGGTACAGCGCCTCCTCCAACTCCTGCTGGATCGCAAGGTGGGTCGGCTGGAGCAGCAGCGCCATCAGCCGCTCAAGCACCCGCATGAGCTTCCGCCGCAACAGCCGCGTCCCCACCGTCGTTCCCTGGAACTGCTCCTGGTTTGCGCGGAAGAACTGCGCCTCCAGCTGCTGTGCCAACGCCTGCGGCAGCTGCTGCGCCGCCCCGAACAACCGCGCCGCGCCTCCAACCTTACCCGGGGCCTTTGTCACCACCCCCACGTAGCCCATCCGCAACGGGTACCGCCTGTTCGTGAGAATCGCCCGCCCCTCCTCCGGCAGCACCAAGTCGAGCTTTGTCACCACGCCGATCGTGCGCTCTCCACGCGGGTCCATCAACTTGGCCGCCCGCAACGCCGTCAGGTTCGCGAGATCCACATCCGCCGCGCTGATGGCAAGAATGATGTTGGGCGCCTCCAAGTACCGGTCGCACACCGCCCGGATCTTCTTCTTGAGCTCGGCCGGCTGGTCCGCCGCCTCCACCTGGATGTACCCCGGAAGATCCACGAGCGTGAGATCCGGCACCCGCGGCGACCGGATCGTAAGCTGGATCGGCTCGTCGCTCACCGCCTGCTCGGCCGGCACCGCCATGTTCAAGTCGAACAACACCTTGCGCACCTGGTCAAAGTCCGAGATGTTGTTCATGCGCATCGCCGGAAAGTCCGCCACCTCGCCCGCCGCGTCCGGCGTGTTGACGAGCGTGAGCTCAATCGGCCGGCGCGTCACCATGTTCAGGCCCTTCGGGAGAAACAGCTGCCCCACAATCAGCTCCAACACGCTCAGCTTGCCGCTCAGCTGCGACCCCACAACCACGATGGAGGGAAGACGGAGCGTGTCGCTCTGGTCAATCAGCTGGAGAAGCGCCCGGATCTCGATCATCTGCCGCGTAAGTGTCATCATTCCCTCCGAGATCTCCGTCTCCGCCTCCTCCTCGTCCTCCTCGTCCCCCTCCTCCTCGTCCTCCTCATCTGCAGAGGCAATACCCAAGGCCGTCGCCGCTGCCACAGCCGTGCCGGCGTCTGCGGGCGGCTGCTCGCCACCGGTGCCAAGCGCGTACGCATCGGGCAACTCGCCGCCAAACATTTGCCCCCACGCCTCGCGTCCGTTGTTGTAGAGGTCGTTCAACGCGCAGCGGAATCCATCCACCTGCTCCTGGGCGTAGCTCGACGCCTGCTCGACGCGGTACGCCACGTACGTGCCGGCGCCGGCAAGGCCGCCACCGACGGCCGCGGGAATGCGCGAGGCCTTCAACAAGAACTTGGGCAACGCCGTGAACAGCAAGCGCCGCACGGGCGGTCGCGCCGCCGGGAGCACCGGCTGCCGGACCACGCGCACCCCCATCCCGCGGACCGCGCCGTCCGCCCGCCGCGCCGCGTTGCGTGCGAGGATCGAGTACATTGGAGATGAGATGTGGTTGTTCGGTGGCGTGAGCGCAATGTGCGCAGTTACATGTGTATTGGGGCCGCTCACGCCGGACGCCAGCGGGCCGCGGGGGCGAGAGTGCGCGCCGCTACGCCACCTCCTTCTTCTCCAACGGGTTGTACCGCAAGAACTTTTCGATCAAGTCGACGTGCGTGAGCACCATGCGGCGGCAGCAGTAGCGCTTCAACCCCAACTTGTCCAACGCGTCACCCTCGGTCATGCTCTCGTCCTGGAGGTACCCGAGGTACGTCTCCCACTTGTCGCCGACCACCTTGCCACACGAGAAGCACCGCACCGGGATGATCATGGTTGGGTCGCTGCGTCCTCGCCGGGAAAATGTTCGCTTCTCATCACCGCGGTTACCCGGCCGCATGCACGATGCGAAAAAAAAAAAAGCTACTCCATCTCGCCAGGCCTCACCATGACCGCTTCGTGGCAGCTCCTGGAGGCCGTGGGCGGGCACGTTGGCCGCCGCGGCGCGTGCTTCACGCTGGACGGCCGCCACTACGCCGTGCTCTTGCTGCTGCAGCTCCGCGTCTACTTTGTTGCCACGCGCCAGTGCGTCCGTGTTGTGCGTCTTGCCGTCGCCAAGCCCGTCGCGACGGTCCCCGACGCGAACCCCCTGGTGGTCCGCGTGGTGGCCGCTCTGGGTGCCGTTCTGGTGGTGAATTGGCGCGAGAAGACGGTCGAGACCGTGCAGTTGCCCGAGGAGCCCGTGTTTGACTGCCCCGCGTGGACCGACGCGCCGTTGTTGCTTGTCGGCAAGGGCTCGAGCGACCCTGTGCACCTCACTCCCCATACCCGCACGCTCACGGTGAGCGGTGCCGACGCGCCGCTTGTGCTGATCAAGAACGTGCTTCTATCCGCGGTGCTGCCGTCCGGCGCGCGCGTGGCCATGTTCACGCTGCGCCAGGTAATCCACGTGTACGACGTGGCGGCCGGCTCGACGACCGAGATTGCCTTCCCGTACAAGCACCCCGCGACGGTGATGGCGGTCCTGGACCTGGGCACTGTGGCCGTGGGCACGGCGTCGGGCGTGATCCAGTTGTTGTACGGCCCCGGCAAGCCGCAGCGTTTGTTGCGGTGGCATGTGGACCGCGTGCGTGCGTTGCTGTTTCTGCCCGATGGGCACTATCTCCTTCTGGGTGGCGGCGAGAAGGTGTTGGTTTTTTGGCAGTTGGACACGGACAAGCAGCAGTTTCTTCCGCGGCTCAACGGCGCGATTGAGCATATCAGTGCCGCGCACGACATGTACGCGCTTGTGCTTGACGTTGGCGAGGGCCTGACGCCCGTGTACGAGCACCTCGTGCTCTCGGCGGGTGACTTGGCGCTGCGGCTCTTGGTGGCGGGCATGCACCCGCAATATGCGGCGCCGCTTGCGCTGCTCGAGCGCACGCGCAAGAAGCTCGCCAAGAAGAAGGCGGTGCTCGCGGACGTGGGCCGTCTCAAGCACGACTTTACGGCGCCGTTTGCGGTGCACCCTGCTACCGGGCTTGTGTACTTTCCGAGTGGGTCCCACATCCAGGCGTTCGACCGCATCACCGGTGACCAGGTGTTTGTCATGAACGCCGCCCACAGCACGCCCACCGGCAAGGTGCGCGACGAGGCCAAGGTGGTGGACCCGCAGGTGGTGCAGCTTCTGTTCTCGCGCTGCGGCTCGTGGATGGCCACGGTGGACGCCACGCCGACGCCCGAGGTGGACCGCCTTCTCAGCGGTGGCGAGGTGGTGTACCTGCTCAAGTTCTGGCACCACCACGCCGGCGCCAAGGGTGCGCAGCCGCACTGGGAGTTGGCGACGCGTGTGGTGGAGCCGCACGGAGCGGGCTTGGCGGTGGCGGCGCTTCTTGCGGCGCCGGTGCTGTACCACGAGGGCGTGGCGTTTGCCACGGCCGACAGCAACGGCGGCGTGCGCATCTGGCGGCCGCGGGCGCCGCGCGAGTTGAACGACTCGCAGCAGACGGCGTGGACGCTCCGCAAGACCAAGCCGGCGGGGCCGAGCACCGCCAAGGGCGTGGCGCTCGCGTGGCTGGAGGACTCGCTGGTGGTGTTGTTGGCGGTGGAGCTGCAGGTGGTACCGCTCGACGTGCACACGTTGGCGCCGTCGGCGCCGCTCCCGCCGCTTGCCGGCTCGCGCATCCGCGGCTTGCACGTGGTGGCGGACCGCTATCTTGTGGTGGTGGCGAAGCAGCGGCTCGCGGGCTACGACCTCCTTGCGGGGCAGGCGACGGAGTGGAGCGTGCGCGCGCACATGCCGCCGGGCGGGGACAGCCTCGTGGCGGTGGACCACGTGCACGGCACCGTGTGCGTGTGTGCCAACTACTACGCGGCCGACTATAGCGTGCAGGCGCGGGTGTACGTGTTTGAGCCGGCGCGGCTTGCACCGGTGTTTGTGGCGGAGCACCCGCGGGCGGTGAGCGGGGTGCGGTGGGTGGCGGGCACCGGGTTTGTGCTTGTGGACGTGGGGGCGGAGCTGGTGGTGGTGCACAGCGGGGCGGCGCCGCTGGAGGAGGTGCCGGAGCAGGCGCCAGAGGACTACGCGCGGGAGGTGGGCTCGTTGATGCGGCAGGCGGAGCTGGTGCCGGTGCGAGCGGCGGCGAACGGGACGCACGCGGTGGAGAAGAAGATCGACCTGCACACGTTCGAGCGGGTGGTGCAGCAGCTCGACGGCATGAGCGTGGCGACGTTGTTCGAGCGGATTGCATCTGCATTGGAGTAGACGCACAGAAATGGCGTGAAAAGAACATGCTTCGTCTTGGACTTGCGAGAGTGCCCCGGGCGGCCGGGCCGTGTGTGCGGTTCAACAGCAAGGCGCGGGTGACGCGTGAGCTGTTGCTTGCGGAGTACCAGCGGGCGAACGGGCTTCTGCTGGAGGAGCTTGCGGAGCAGTACCGCCAGTACAAGGAGGAGCGGCAGCGGTTCCAGAACGCGACGGTCACCAACTATCTGATTCTGACGATTCTCGTGTTCCTCACGCTTGCGTACGCGCTGGTGCCGCTCTACAAGATGATCTGCCAGCGGACGGGGTGGGGCGGCGTGCCGATCACAGACCAGCTGCGGTTCACGCCCGACAAGTTTGTGCCGGTGGACATGGGCAAGAAGATCCGGGTGCTGTTCACGCTGCAGACGCTGGAGATTCTCCCGTGGAAGTTTGTGCCGCAGCAGCGCGAGGTGTACCTCGTGCCGGGCGAGACGGCGCTCGCGTTCTACAAGGCCAAGAACAACAGCGACAAGGACATCATCGGGATGGCCACGTACCTGGTGACGCCGGACCACGTGGCGCCGTACTTCAACAAGATCCAGTGTTTCTGCTTCGAGGAGCAGATGTTGCGTGCTGGCGAGGAGGTGGACATGCCTGTGTTCTTCTTCCTCGACCCGGACTACGCCACGGACCCGGGCTTGCGCAACGTCGACGACGTGGTGTTGCACTACACCTTCTTCAAGGCCAACTACAAGGACGGGCAGTTGGTGCCGAGTGCGGAGGCGTAGTGCCCGCTGCAGGGGCGGTGGGGCCCGCCCACGGACGCGGAGAAACGAGCACGGGTGCGCCGTGCACTGTACATAGCAAGCCGTTTTTCCCCACACTGTCACGTCTACCGCCCCCACGCTTTTCCTTGTCGCGTGAGCCATGTCGCAGCTCCCGCCCATAAAGCTCGAGATGGAGGCCCAGGAGGCCTCGCCCACCGCAGGGGTCGACGGAGGCGCAGCGGCTGTCCCGGACGGGCTGGGCGCCGGCACCCCGGCGCGCAAGAAGAAGAAGGTGGAAATGGCGTGTGTGTACTGCCGGCGCTCGCACATGATCTGTGACGAGAGCCGGCCGTGCAAGCGGTGCATCAAGCGCGAGATCGGCCACTTGTGTCACGACGAGCCGGTGCCGACGCGCAAGAAACGCGGCGTGCAGAACCAGGCGGTCCCGATGGCGGTCAGCGAGAGCGCGCCGCAGCCGGAGGTGCAGCCGTTCATGCCACCGGGGCACCCGCCGGCCGCGCATCCCCTGCTCTTTGGCAACTTCAACTCGAACCTGGTGCTCTCGCAGACAATGGGCCACCACGAGCCGTTCTTCTTTCTGGAGCACGCGGGCAGCGAGTTTCTGAGCTTGAACGACTTTCTCCTGATGATCGACGACCCGGAGCTCAACGGCGCGTTCATGGCAAACCCCGGCGAGGCCCCGCTTGATGCGTTTGGACAGCCGGTGCGCAGCGGCGCCGTGCTGACGCACCACCTGCTGGGCTCGCTCCAGACATTGTTCCAGACGTCGGGCCCGCTTCCCGGCGCGACGGGGCCGGTGGAGGAGGCGCCGGTGGTGAGCGACAACGCCAAGGCCAAGTTCTTTCTCACGGCGGCAGACCCGACCACGGAAATCTCGCCGGAGGAGCGGCTCAAGCAGGTGATCCACGCCAAGCTCGAGGCCGGGCTCTTGCAGCCCTACAACTACGCCAAGGGCTATGCCCGGCTCCAGGCGTACATGGACAACTACATGAACGCGAGCCTGAAGCAGCGGATCCTCAAGCCGATTCTGATCTTCCGGCCGGCGTTCCGCGCGATTGCGCGCACGTTGAAGGACGTGGACCTTGTGTTGGTGGAGGAGGTGTTTGAGCGCATGTTGCTCGACTACGACCGCGTCTTCACGTCGATGGCAATCCCGGCGTGCCTTTGGCGGCGCACGGGCGAGATCTTCCGCGGCAACAAGGAGTTTGCGCTGTTGGTGGAGGTGGGGGTGGACGACCTCAAGGACGGCAAGCTTGCCATCTACGAGTTGATGAGCGAAGAGCTGGCGGTGAACTTTTGGGAAAAGTACGGCGCGATTGCGTTTGACAAGGGCCAGAAGGCGGTCTTGACGAGCTGCAACCTCCGCACGCGCGACGGCCGGCGGCGGCGGGCGTGCTGCTTTTCGTTCACAATTCGTCGCGACCGCTACAACATCCCCAGCTGTATCGTGGGCAACTTTGTGCCCATCGACGAGTAGCTCAGTCACGATTGGTATATGCCCGCACATCCCGGCGGGGGGCGCTGCCGCCGCCGCTACTCCCCCAGAAGCCGCCGCATCTCCACAAAGCCGCCCGTGAAGGCGCGCTGCAACCAGCGGAACAACTTGTCGTACACAATCTGGTTCGCGTTGTGCGTGGCGATGTTGTGGTTCGAGTCCGGGAACACGTGCACGTCGTAGTTCTCGACACGGGCAAGGTCGAACTTGTCCAACAACTGGAGCGTGTTCTGGAAGTGCACGTTGTCGTCGGCCGTGCCGTGCATCACAAGGAAGCGCTCCGTGTCCTTGAACGGCCCCACCATCCGCACCACCAGCTCCTCCTCGTAGCCCACCTTGTTGTCCTTCGGCAAGTGCATGTAGCGCTCCGTGTAGATCGAGTCGTACAACAACCAGTCCGTCACGGGCGCCACCGCCATCCCGTAGCGGAACGTCTTGCCGCCGTCGTACTCAAGCACCTTCAACGTCGTGAATCCGCCGTACAGCCACCCCCAGCACGCCGTGTGGTTGGCGCTGATGTAGCCCTTGTTGTCGATCCACTCCCGCGCAGCCGCCACAATGTCGCGCGGCTCGTAGTGCCCGATCCGGTCGTAGGCAAACTCCCGGAACTTGTCGCCCCGGTTCCCGGTCCCGCGCGGCTCCACGTACAACACCACCGCGTCCGCAGAGCACGCCACCACCTCGCTGAAGCCCATGCTGTAGGTCTTCTGCAACGTCGCCAGCCCCGGGCCCGCGTAGTACGTCACCAACATCGGGTACTTGCGCAGCGGGTCAAAGTTCGGCGGCAACACCTCCCGCACGTGGATTGTGTTGAGCTCCTTGCCGCCCTCGCCCTCCATCACCAACTCGTGGTACTCCTTCGTGGGCAACTCGTACTCCTTCGAGAACTGCTCGATCGAGTGGTGCGCCGCAAGCTCCACCGCCGTGCCGAGCGTGTTGTGCTCCGGATCCACGGTGTCCACCATGTAGTCCGCCGGCGTGTTCGGGCCCTCGTACTTGATGTGAACAAACCGCAGCCCCGGCAGGACCAGTGCCGAGTACGTGCCGTTCTGGTCGAGCGGCGTGAGGTACTCGCGCTGGCCCGTGTGCACGTGCACGCGTCCGATCTTGAGCTCGAGCGCCGACTTTTCCGTCAGCTGGAAGTACACCACCTGGTGCACGCCGTCGTAGCCGAGTGGCTCGCCCACCACCTCCCAGTTCCCCTCCGTGAGCATTCGCGCGGGCTGCGTGGCGTTCGCCGACTCAAAGTACGCAAGGTGACGGAACCCGTTGTGCAGCACCACGTCAACGTAGCCCGTCGTCGGCTGTGTCGTTGTCGGCTCCACCACAACCAACGGGTATGCCTTCTCGGTCCACACCTTGGCCTTGTGCCCGTCAAACGTCCGCGTGGTTGTCGTCTTGCCGCTGTCCCGGTCAAACACCCGCACCTGCAACATGCTCGACGTGCGGTCCGTCTGCTTCACCACAAGCAGCGTGCCGACCCAGCTTGCATCGTACACAACAAACTCCGTGCCGAGCCCCTCCGGCGCCGGCACCACCGTGCTCTTGCCGCCCTCCACCGTGTAGTGCACCACCAGCACCACCGGGTTCGGGTAGCCCGGCTTCGGGTAGCGCAACTGCTTGGTGAGCGGGTACTTGTCCTTGCTGAGGTTCTTGATGAAGTACTGGAGGTCGTAGTCGCGCACAAGCGTGTCGTTGGTCTTGAGGAAGGCAAACAGCTTTTCGTCGGGCAGCCACCACACGGCCAGGTCGCCTGCCAACACCTCCTCCTCGTACACCCAGTCGGGCTTGCCATTCATGATGGCATCCAGGCCGTCGTTCGTGACGCGCACCAGCTTGCTCCCGGGGTTGCCCAGGCGGATGTACAAGTCGTTGTCGTGGACGTAGTAGATGTACAGCCCGCGCGGCAGCCAGTGCGCGAACGACACCACCACCGGCTCGTCCGAGTCGTGCGGCGTCAACGGCTCCACCTTCTGCGTGGCGTTGTCGTACAACCAGTAGAAGCCGTCGCTCGAGTGGCGCCACTCGGCGCTCACGTCGCTCTCGAGGAGCACGCGCGAGAGGTTGAACAACGGCTGCGAGTTGCGCACCGAGTGCGACACCTTCTTGTGCTCGAACGAGTTGAACGGCACCACCGTCGTCTCGCTGTTGTTGTGTGCGCGCAGGTGCACAATCACGTCGGCACCGGTCGTGACGTAGAGGCCGGCGTCCTGGGTCAGGTTGAGCGCGCCCTGCGGCGGCACCCACTTGAACTCCAGGTGCGCCGCGTAGAAGAAGCCAAAGCGCCAGGTGCTCAAGTTGAACGTCTTCTTGCCCAGCGCCGGGGTCTTGGGCTTGCTGCTCCCGTACAAGTGCGCGGGCGCGTGCTGCACCGTCTTGTGGTAGCCCACAAGCAGCCCCACCCAGAGAAGCACAAACGCGGCCGCCATCCAGAAGACATACTTGCGCGGCACCATCTTGCCGTTCGCAGCAATCGGGTAGCGGTCGTCCTCCTGCTCGCGGGCCATGCGGCCGAGCAGGTCGAGCACCACCAGCAGCGCCAGCGAGGGGCTGGAGGCCCGGGGCTCGCGCTCAAGGTCCTCGAGGGGCACGTGCTCCTCGTGCGAGCCCACGCGCTCGTACTCGGCGCCGGGCGTCTTGCTCCAGGACGTCATGAAAAGAGGGGTGTGCGGATGCAACGTGTCGCGCGCATCACACGCCCTCAACACCCCGAGCGGCGATCATTCCCGAACGGTGCCGCTATGGGCCGCGCCAAGAACAGGGCGGCGCGGCCGGCGCGGCCGGCGCACGCGCGCACTACGGGACTACAACTGTAAGACCTGCCGGCCCTCGTGGGTTCAACACCCGCCATCTGCAAAAATGGCAGCGACGTGGCCACGAAAGGCGCTAAGATGGGCTCCACTCCCTGCGAAGGAGATGGCTGCTCTCGCCATAGACTTGACGCTCGCTGTTCGGTGGGAAGAACAAACAACAAGCAACACGGATAGAGTCCAGGCTGCCGCACAAGGAAGAGAGTGGAGCGCGCCGGCAGGTTTTTTCTGCACCGCGCGCCGCCCGCCGCGCCCTCCAGGGTTACCCGGCCGCACCTCTCCTCCTCCTCCATGGCGCCGGCTTCGAGGGTGGCCGTGCTCGTGCGGTTTCTGAACAACCTCCCGGACCTCGAGCTCCCGGTGCTCCCGGTGGGGGCCATCAGCACGCTGTTGATCCGCCGCACCGTCCGCACGGCGCGCCCGGCCGAGACCGGCACCAAGCGCCTCCGTCTCCTCCACAACGGCCGCATCCTCACCGCCAGCACCAACTTTGCGCGCGACGTGTGCCGCTACGTCTTCAGCGAGGAGGGCGAGGAGGCGCCGCGCGTGTACGTGCACTGTCTCGTGGGCGACGAGCTCGAGCCACTGGCGCTTGCGGACGAGGACCGCTTGGACCAGCTCCAGATCGAGCAGCAGCAGCAGCAGCAGCAGCAGCAGCAGGGCCAGCTGCGCACCGGTTTCGACCGGCTCCGCGACGCGGGCTTCAGTGCACAGGACATTGACGAGTTGCGGGCCCAGTTCCGCGCCATGTACGGCGACGCGCTGCGCCACGAGTCGCCGGAGGCGTTGCGGCAGCTCGAGGACCAGTGGATCGATCTGACGGTGCGCGCGGACGGCACCGACGACTTCAGCCGGCTGTTGGCGCGGGCGCAACGGCAGGGCACGGCGGGATCCGGCTCTCTGGGCGGCCTGACCAACCGCGACCTTCTCGTCGGCTTGATGATGGGCTGCTTGTTCGGGGTCTTTTGCCTCCTCTTTGTCAAGGACGGCGGCTTGTTCCGCAAGCGCGTGCGCATGGCGATGGTGGCGGGGATGGTTGTGAACGCGCTGTTTGGCTTGATCCGCGTGTGGGGCTAGACGGTGCAGCCGTCGCCGTGTATAGCCTATGCAACGCTCTACTTGCCGTAGTGGATGCCACGGAAGAAGTCCATCGTCTGGGTGAACACCACCAACAAGATGCCGCCGCCAGGACCCAACCGCAACACCTTGGGGAGGAAGCCCTTGTACAAAGCCGCCACGCCCTCCTCGCGCGCCACCGTGATCAACGCCGGGAAGGCCCAGTTGTACTTGGGCACCACGCCGGGCACCTTGACGGTGTTCTGGATGCGCGACTTGACCACGTCGAACGGGGTGTTCACCATGGTGCCCACCGTGCCGCCAATGGCACCCAGGATCAAGTCGTTCACGGTCCGGGCGCCGGGCGTCTCCGCCTTGGGGAGGAGGCCCTTGACCTGGAAGATGATGCCAAAGTAGCCGGCATTCCAGGTGATGTGGCGCCACAAGGTGGCCTCCATGCCGTTGTACAAGGCGAGCGGGCCCTCCGTCTTGGCAATCAGCTTGATCACGTCGAGCATGCCCGTGTACTTGGACAGCTTGTCCTGCAACCGGATCTTGACCAATTCGAACGGCGTCACGACAAACAGCTCGGTGGCACCGGCAGTGGCGCCGGTGAGAATCGCCAATGGCTGGTTCATCGTCTGCACGCCGAAGGCATTGCGGTACACCTTCCCCCACTCGTCGTTCGCGGCAAACTTGGTCGCGCGCTTGGGCGCCTCCATCAAGATCGGCGCGCTGATGCCGCGGTACAACCGCAGCGGGCCCTCGTTCTTGATGATCTTGGTGAAGCAGTCAAGCACGCCCGTGTACGCGTCGCCGCCCGCCGCGCCGCCCACCTGCAACTGTATGCGGGTCTTGACGACGTCGAGCGGGTACATGACGAGGATCTCCAGGACCCCGGCCACCGCACCGGCGGCGAACTGATAGATAAACGGAAGCGGGCGCGTGTCGCTCATGGGAAGAGGAGGGTGGAGGGGCGAGGGGTTTTTTATCGCTGTGGGGTATATCGGGTGTGCGGCAAGTCACACAGCCGGCGGACGACTTAGTCACCGGTGCGTGCAGGAGCGCCGGTGCCGGCGCGCGGACGGGCTTCCGTGGCGGCGCAACGGCGCGGCGGCGTGATGGCTGGAGTCTATTGCTAGTGGGGGATGCTCTCCGCGACGGCGCTCTCCGCCTCGAGCTGCAACTGCCGGCGCTTGATTGCCTGCTCTTGCTGCTTGATGAACCCCAACAACAGCACGCCGATCGCCGCCGTCAACGCCGTGAGCGTGCGGTTCACCGGCCCCGGGTCCATCCCGAACGTCTCGTGCGTCATCTGGTCCATCGTGGACTGCAAGAGGTTGCACAACCCCGAGAAGCAGATGATGGCGCCGTACACCGTCCCGAACGTCTTGTAGCCAAACACCTTGGCGCAAAAGTCCAGCACCGCCGTGTAGTAGAACGGGCGGTACACCACGAGCAACATGATGCCCGCGTACGCGCACCACTGCTGCGTCACCAACCCGCACACGCCGATCGCCACGCTCGTGGCGAGGAGAATCGCAAGCACCGTCCACGTCTGGAAGTTGTCAAGCAACACCCCGATGAACGGGATGCTGAGAAGCCCGCCGATCGGAAGCGCCGCGTCAAAGAAATGGTTGATCGTGACCGCCGTGGCCGGGTCGAACAAGAACTCCTCCTGGGCCCGCACCGTTGCCACAAAGTAGTTGATGCGCAACATCTGGATTGTCGTGAAGAGCGCCATCAACACAAACCACGGCGACCGCAACTGCCCCACAAGCAGCACCCCGTGGAGCGCCCCGTACACCCCCAGGTTCTTGATCAGGAGGTGCGCCTCCTCCACCCGCTCCACGAGCGACGCCGTCTGCAGCATCACCAGGAACCGCCGCTCGTACTGCTGCGGGTGCAACAGCGCACGCAGCACCACCAGCACGTTCAGACCCCGCCGCAGCGCCGACGTCAGGTTGTAGTGCTGCATCAACAGCCCGTGTGCCAGAAGCCGTCCCGGCAGCCCTGCGAGCGGCGTCGCCGACGCTGGCTTGCCGTTGGGGATCGGCACTCCGTACGCCTCGTTGCTCACCAGACGCGTGAGGAGCGGCGCGGCCTCGTCGTCGTCGGCAATCGCCAGGTCCGACGGCAGCTCCGGCGTGCGGTACGTGTGTGCCGGCATGATGGTTGCCTGGCACGCAAAGATGAACACCGGCACGAGCGCGTATCCGGAAAAGAAGGAGCGGAGAGAAACCTCGCGGAGCAGCGTGTACACGACACGGTACACCAAGAACAACGCCAGCGAGGAGTCGAACGCGCCTGTGAGCAACGCCAACACGAGCCCCAGGTTGTTGGGGAAGGCGTTGGCGAGATGGAAGCACAGGATGAAGCAGAAGGGCCCGCCAAGCGCAAGGAGCGCATAGCCCCCAAGGTAGGGGTCAAACAAGCTCACCGCCAGGCCCGCCGCAAACAACAGCAGGCCCGCGAGGAGAAGCACCAGGCCGATGATGCCCAGCACGCGGGGGCCGTAGCGGTCGAGCACGGCGCCCACCGGCAACGCCGCCACGTTGGTCACCACCGCCGCCACCGTGAACATGCGGTTGAGAGCAAGGTCCTGCTCGACACACGGCCCGGAGGCCGCCAGGTCGCGCGGCGGGCAGCGGTCGCCGTACACCCCCTGCGCCACCAACACGGGCTTGAGCGCGGCAAAGCCAAACACGGGGCCCGCGGCAACAAGACACCACACGATGGCACACGCCGTCTGGAGCACTTTCCGCGAGAGCGGCACGGCAGCAGTCATGGCGGAAGAAAGGCTTATCGAGGAGTCGACAAAGTCGGAATGCGAGCATTGCGCGCGTCACCGTGCATTGCAGTGCGTCCGGCGCGCCGGATACGCGCTCAGGGTCCTAGGCGCGCGGAGGCGATAAATACGCCGGGGCCAGCGGTGGCTGGCCGTGGCGGCGGGGAGACGGGACTAGCCCCCCAGGGCGGCAAGGTACTTGTCGTAGGCGGTGGCGAGAAAGCCGGGCGCGACGCCCTTGAGGCGAAACAAGCCGACGGCGGTGGTGAGGGTGACGGCGACGATGGCGAGATAGGCCCAGCGGCGCGCGCGCTTGGAGAAGATGCGCTGGTAGCGCAACCAGCCGCTGATGAAGTGGTACAGCAGCGTCAACGCCAAGAGGGAAAAGCCCGCGTACGCCTCGAGGCCCTTGCGCGCGACGGTGTGGCCGGGATACAGCAAGTCCACCAATGACAGGTCGCCGTCAACCCGCACAGGCACGAGTCGCTCGCCCCACACGTGGCTGGCCATGAGAAGCACCAACACGTAGCCGCTGAACTGGAGCGGCAGGAGGCCGAGGTAGCGGCTGGTGAACAGCCGGCGGTAGCCCAAGCCCAACAACAGAGTGATGCCGCCAAGACCCACGGCGTCGCGATCGCGCGCCAGCGTGGGCTCGGCGGCCATCAGCAGCAGGCTCGAGTGCGTGGACGTGGCGTGCTGGTTGGGGTTGAGCCGCAGGCTGCGCAAGACCCGCATGGCAAGGCCGCTGAGGACGTGCGCCGCCGCCAGGCCATACACGAGAAGCACCTCCATGCCGGGGGCGTGGTACACGGCGCGGCCCATCTGGAAGAGGTCGTTGGCAAGCCCCGGCAGGAACGCGGGGGTGACCGCCGCCGCCAGCATGTGCAAGGTCGCAAAGCCCGTGAAGAGATACGCCGAGTAGCGCTGGGTGGCACGGAGGGCGTCCATGATGGCGCGGAAGGTGGCCGGCGAGAGGCCCTGCCGGGGGGGGTCGAGCGGCGGCGCCTCCAAGGGCTCGGGGGCAACCAGGTGGAGAGAAGACATGATTACACGGTGTAAACGAAACCAGCATTACGGAACGGGCGGGGCTACTTCTTGGCCTTCTTCTTGGCCTCCTCCTTCTGCGCCTTCTCCACCTCGCGGCGGCTGCCCTTGATCAACTCCAAGTGTCCCACGCGGCCGGCGATCAACTTCTCGGTCAGCGACACCAACCTGGCCAGGTGCGCCTTCGTCAACTTCTGCAACTGCTTCAGCGTCGAGCCCAGCTTGGCCGAGTACGCGCGCGGCGCCGCGGCGCGCGGGTTCATCTGCTTCTTGGTCACCCGTGCGCTCTTCTTCGCCTTCAACTTGAGCTTGCCCTGCGCCATGGTGACTCGGGACGATGAGCAAAAAATTTGACCGTGATGCGATGCCCTTGACTCACCCACCTTCTCCCATGCTCAGCTTGCCGGGCCCCTTGGCCCTTTCGCCGTTCCGGGTTGCCACCCTCACCGCCGCCGTCGAGGCCGCCGGGGTTGCTGTCCGTGCCATCCGCCTGGTGCACGTGCACTACGTCGACGTCAAGGACGGCGCCGTGCTCCTGCCCGAGGACCTCGAGCTCCTCAAGGCCTTGTTGGAGTACGACACGCCTGCGGGCGCGGCCGAGGCCGAGTTGGTGGCACACCTCACCGGGGCCGCGGCGTCGCTGCACTTGGTGGCCACCATCCTCCCGCGCCCGGGCACGATCCTGCCGTGGCTGTCCAAGGCGACCAACATCGCCGAGGTGTGCGGCTTGGGCGACCGCATTGCGCGGATCGAGCGCGGCGTGGCGCTCCTCCTCGACGTTGACAGCGCCGACAAGCTCACGCCGCACCTTGACACGGCGCTTGTGCTGGTGTTTGACCGCATGACGCAGGCCATTTACACCACCGCCCCCAGCTACGACGACTTGTTTGCGCACCACGCGCCCAAGCCGTTGGTGCACATCGACGTGCTCCAGCTGCCCGAGAACCTCGCGGCCGCCAACAAGACGATGGGGTTGGCGCTCGACGCCGGCGAGGTCGACTACCTCCTCAATGCCTTCCGCAACCAGCTTGGCCGCAACCCCACGGACGTGGAGTTGTTCATGTTTGCTCAGGTGAACAGCGAGCACTGCCGCCACAAGATCTTCAACGCGCTGTGGACGATCGACGGCGAGGCCAAGCCGAACCTGCTCTTTGGCATGATCCGCAACACCCACAAGTTGAACGGCCAGCACACCGTGCTGGCCTACAGCGACAACGCCGCCGTGTTTGAGGGTGCCAAGGCGTACGTCTACACTCCCTTGTGGGAGGGCAAGGTGTGGAGCGCGACCCCCGAGGTGGTGCACACGCTTGCCAAGGTGGAGACGCACAACCACCCCACGGCCGTGCTGCCGTTCCCCGGCGCCGCAACCGGCTCCGGCGGCGAGATCCGCGACGAGGGTGCCGTGGGCCGCGGCTCCAAGAGCAAGTGCGGTCTCTCCGGCTTCCTGGTGCTGGACTTGCACATCCCCGCCGCGCCCCAGCCGTGGGAGGTGGACGTCGGCAAGCCTGCGCACATTGCCCTGGCGTTGGACATCATGGTGGAGGCGCCGATTGGCCTGGCAGCCTTCAACAACGAGTTTGGCCGCCCGTGCATCAACGGCTTCTTCCGCACGTTGACGACGGTGGTGCCCACCGGCAGCGGTGAGGAGGTTCGCGGCTTCCACAAGCCCATCATGTTGGCTGGTGGCATGGGGGCCGTGCGCCCGCAGTTGGCGATCAAGAACACCCCCATCACCCCCGGTGCGTGTCTTGTGGTGTTGGGCGGCCAGCTGATGTTGATTGGTCTTGGCGGCGGTGCGGCCTCGTCCGTGCTGTCGGGCGAGGGCTCGGCCGACTTGGACTTTGCTCTGGTGCAGCGCGGCAACCCCGAGATGCAGCGCCGCGCACAGCAGGTGATTGACGCGTGCGTGTCGCTCGGTGCGGACCTGCCCATCCAGCTGATCCACGACGTGGGTGCCGGCGGTCTCCTGAACGCCTTGCCGGAGTTGGTGCACGACAACAACCTCGGGGCCGTGTTCGAGTTGCGCGACGTGTTGCTGCTCGAGCCCGGCATGCTGCCGATGGAGATCTGGTGCAACGAGCTGCAGGAGCGCTACGTGTTGGGCGTTGCGCCGGAGCGCCTCGAGCAGTTTGCCTCGATGTGTGCACGCGAGCGCGCGCCGTTTGCGGTGGTGGGCCACGCCACCGAGGAGCAGCGGTTGGTGGTGAAGGACCGGCTCTTGGGGCTGACGCCGATTGACTTGGAGATGCTGGTGTTGTTTGGCAAGCCGCCGAAGATGGCGCGCGAGGCGGCGCTGCGGGTGTTGCCGCTTCCGGAGTTTGCCCACGCGCAGCTCGAGCTTGCCGACGCCGTGGAGCGGGTGATGCACCTCCCCGCGGTTGGCTCCAAGCAGTTCCTCATCACGATCGGCGACCGCACCGTGACGGGCTTGATTGACCGTGACCAGATGGTGGGCCCGTGGCAGGTGCCGGTGGCCGATGTGGGGGTGACCGCCACGTCGCTTGGCGACACCATTGTGTCGACGGGCGAGGCGATTGCGACGGGCGAGCGGCCGTTGGTGGCGTTGATCCTGGCGGCGGCGAGCGCCAAGATGACGGTGGCGGAGTCGTTGCTCAACCTCTTTGCCGCGGACATCACGCTGCTCGAGCGGGTGATTCTCAGCGCCAACTGGATGCTGGCGGCGCTGCACCCCGGCGAGGGCGCCGCGTTGTACGAGGCGGTGCAGGCGATTGGCCTCGAGTTGTGCCCTGCCCTCGGTGTGTCGATCCCTGTGGGCAAGGATCTGATGCTGATGAAGATGAAGTGGGACGGCGGCGAGGTGACGGCGCCGATGTCGCTCACCGTGACTGCCTTTGGTCCCGTGGGCAACACCTCGCGCACGTGGACGCCGATGCTCCAGAAGCACGCCGACTCCGTGTTGGTGCTTGTGGACCTTGGCGCCGGCCACCAGCTGCTTGGCGGCTCGGCGTTGGCGCAGGTGTACCGCCAGGTGGGCAACGACGCGCCGACGGTGCGTCTGAACCAGGCGTTGAAGGGCTTCCTCGAGGCGGTGATCGAGTTGCACCAGGGCGACAGCGTGTTGGCATACCACGACCGCAGTGACGGCGGCTTGTTTGTCACCGTGGCGGAGATGGCGTTTGCCGCAAGATGCGGCGCCGCGGTGGAGATTGCCAGTGGGGATCTCATTGCGTCCTTGTTCAACGAGGAGCTCGGCGCCGTGTTCCAGGTTGCGCGTGCTGATCTCGAGACGTTCACGGCGGTGTTTGCGAAGCACGGCGTGGACGGCGTGCTGGTGGTGGGCGTGCCGCTGTTCGAGTCGCAGGCGGTGACGGTGACGCACGGCGGCGCGCAGGTGTACGCGTCGACGCGCACGGCGCTCCAGGAAGCGTGGAGCGCGACGCTGCACCAGATGCAGCGGCTCCGCGACAACCCGGCGAGCGCAGACCTGGAGTACGCGGCGATTGCAGACGCGAAGGACCCCGGCGTGCACTTTGACCTCACGTTTGAGGTGCCCACGTCGATCCCGGCGGCGCTCACGGCGCGGCCGAAGGTGGCGATTCTCCGCGAGCAGGGCGTGAACGGGCAGATGGAGATGGCGTGGTCGTTTGGCATGGCGGGCTTCACGCCGGTGGACGTGCACATGCTGGACATTCTCGCGAAGCGCGTGCTGCTCGACGACTTTGTGGGTCTTGCGGCGTGCGGCGGGTTCCTGTACGGCGATGTGCTTGGCGCGGGCAACGGCTGGGCCAAGCTGGTGCTCTACAACAAGGATGCGCGGGAGGAGTTCCGCCGTTTCTTCAACGACCGCAGCGACACGTTTGCGTTTGGCGCGTGCAACGGCTGCCAGTTCCTCTCGCGCGTGAGCAGCCTCATTCCCGGGGCGGAGCACTGGCCGACGTTCGAGCGGAACGCGAGCGAGCAGTACGAGGCGCGCGTGGCGATGGTGGAGGTGGTGGAGTCGGAGCTGGTGTTCCTCAAGGGCATGGCAGGGTCGCAGTTGCCGATTGCGGTGGCGCACGGCGAGGGCCAGGCGACGTTTGCGTCGGCGGCACAGCTTGAGCAGTTCGAGAAGGCGGGCGGCACGGCGGTGCGCTACGTGGACAACTACGGCCAGGCGACGGAGGTGTACCCGTTCAACCCGAACGGGTCGCCGCACGGCATCACGGGCGTGAGCGCGAACAGCGGCCGGGTGCTTGCGATGATGCCGCACCCGGAGCGCGTGACGCGGTTGGAGGCGAACAGCTACTACCCCGGCGGCGCGAAGCAGTACGACGAGTGGGCCGGGTTCGGGCCGTGGATCAGCTTGTTCCGCAACGCGCGCGCGTGGGTGGCGTAGAGGCAATGGACGTGTTTGGGAAGCAGCTGTATTGACTACACCTAGTTCTCGGCCTTGAAGGCGGCGATCTTGGCGGCAACGCGGGCAGTGCGCTCCTCCTTGGTCAACTTCTTGTCCTTGTACTGCTTGCTCTTCTCAGCGTACTGCTCCTTGGTGAACTTCTTGGCGGTGGGGGTGAAGCTCGGGTCGGCGCGGATCTTCTCGTGGGCCTCGGTGTAGAGGTCCTCGATGGCGTCGGCGTCGATGTCGTCGGCGAGGTAGCCCTTGAAGATGGTGCGGAACTTCTCCTCGTCGTCGTCGGCCAACTCCTCCATGTACTCGGCAACGTGGCCACCGAAGATGTACTTGCGGAGGAACTCGGCGTCCAACTCCTCGGACTCGATGTCCCAGCCGGGGAAACGGTTGGGGGAGTGGGGCACGTAGAGGCCACCGTCGGAGGCACCCTTCAACACACCGAACACACGGGCACCGGTGGTGGCGCGCTGGAGACCAATGTCCAAGAACACCTTGAAGGGGCGGGGGCCGTCCTCGACAGCCTCGGTGAGCTCGAACTCACCCTCGACCTCCTCGACACCGGCGTAGGTCTCGTCCAAGCCGAGCTTCTGGAGAGCACGGCGGGCCACGAGCAAGCCGACGGCGTACGCGGCCGACCAGTTGGTGAGACCGTGGGTGATGCCGTACTTGGGGAGCTCATGGGCGTAGGCGGCAGTGAACACCACGTCGCCGACAATCTGGGACAGAATGATCTGGGCAGTGATGTCCTTGTTGGAGAAGCGCACCACAAGTCTGTACTTGGGGGTGTTGTACTTGGCCTTGTGCTGGGCCACCAACCGCTTGCGCTGGTAGTAGTCGGTCTTACCCTCCCGTCTGCGGCGGAAGGGAGTCTGGAAGCGCGAGTGGTACGCAGAGTTCTTCTGAGTCGGGTGGAACACCATTGAGAAAGAGTGGAGAAGGGCCGCAGTTTTTTTTTCAGCGCTTTTTTTCAGCGGGCCGACAGCGCGCGATGCGCCCGCGGCCGGGTAACCAAGCAGACCCGCGTTTACGCACCGTGCCCGCCGCTGCCCGCCGCTACATGCTGCCGAGCGTGAACTCGCACTCCACCAAGTCGCGCCACACCTCCGACGCCACCAGCCGCCCGACCTTGGCCACGAGCAAGCGCCGCCGGTCGAGGTTCATGTGCGCCAAGCGCCGCACGAGGTCGTAGTCCAACATCGGCTTCCCGCCCAGCCCCGCCAGCGACTGCTCCTCGTGCGCGCTCCGGTTCATGCGCGGGTTGAGTCCCAACGCGTGCACCTCCTTGTCCGTGATCTGCTGGTGCACCACGTAGAGCCGCCGGTACACCAGCTCCAGCACCGGGAACACGTTGTACATCAGGCCGTCGAGCAGCAGCCCCACCACCTGGTACTTGTCCATCGCCCCGACGAGCCCCGCCATGAACAGCGGGAGGAGCAGCAGCCCCGCCGCCGCGTCCCGCAGCACCGCCTCGTGCTTCGGGAACAGCCGCATCGCCAGCGTCTCCGAGCCGAGCGCGAACGTGCTCCGCTGCACGAGCCGCTGCCCGCCGAGCGAGTTCGCGTCGTCCGGGTTGTACTGGAGAACGTGCAACCGGAACTTGTCGTCCGCCACAAGCATGGGCAAGTCAAAGTCGTACGCGAGAAAGTCGGCCGCCACAACGCCCAACCCCTGGAGGTCCTTCCCCAACGAAATCATCCGGAACGGCTCCGCGTCGAACCCAATCAACTGGAGGCTCTTGTGGCTGTCGCCGAGAATGAGCAAGTTGCCAAATGCCTTCGCCTCGCTCACAAAGATGGACGTGTCGAGGAACGCCACCGGCACCACGTTGTTGTCGTCCTGGAGGTCCCGCACAATCACCTTCTGGCCCTGCGTCACCAACGTGCGTCCGCTCAACTCGCACACCTGCGTCGCCGCGCCCTTCACGCTCTCCGCATACACCTCCTTGAACTTGTGCGCCATCTCCGGGTGCGCCGGGTCCGGGTTCACGTCGATGATCTCGAGAATCTGGAACCGTCCGTTCAGCGCAAGGTCCTCCACGCGGTAGATGCCTGTGCCCACCACCACCAACTCCTTCGTGGCCTTGGCCACCGGCACCGGCCCGAACATCATGCCCTCGTTCTTGGTCAGCGTGATGTCCAACACCATCAGCCGCACCAGCATCGCCACCTCGTTCGCCTCCAACTCCACCAGATCGATCACCGTCCACGTGAGCGGCAGCACGAGCCGCACGCTCCCCTGGAACAGCACGTCCAGCGTCTTGCTGTGGTCCACACCCGGCATCTCCACGCCGTCCTCATCGAGGTTCGTGTACGGGATCGGCCGGTACGTCAGCACCACGTACGTGTGCAGCGCCATGTGGTACGCCACCTGTTTCACCAGCTCGCCGATCGGCACCTGCCGCACCCCCCACCCGAGCAGCATGTCCACCTGCGCGTCGAACGTGCAGATGCGCGCGTTCTTCTCGTGGTCCAAATAGACAAAGCCGTTCGCAATCGCCGCCAGCTCGAACTGCGCAAACGACACCGCCGGGAGCTTGGTGAACCGCAGCACCCGCACCGGCAGATGCCGCGTCCGCGACACCCAGTACGGCACCCCTCCGGTGACGAAGATCCCGCTCAGCCCGCTCACGTTCTCCATCGGCACCAACTTGCGCTCGAGGCGCGTCCCTTCCGGAAACGCGTTGTCCGGTGCACCCGTGAGCGGAATCTCCGGGTGCTTGCTGAACCACACGTCGCCATTCACCGAGGCGTGCATGTGGTACACAATGATCTCGCCACCAACGGTGAGCATCGTGAGATACTCGTCCTCCGTGCCCGTTTCCCCGAGCGGACACACCGCAATCTGCTTCACAAACGGGTCGAGTTCCTCGCTGCTGTTGAGATCAAACCACTCGAGCCGCAACGTGTTGCTGAGCTTGTGTGCCGAGTTGAGCTGGAAGCAGCGATTGTGGTGGTCGGGCACAAACGCAAGAATCCGGTTGTCGCCCGTCGTGAGAAGAAACACTGTCGACCGCACCACGGCTGCAGGCGCCGCCGACGCGCCGCCGGCCAGCTCCATCTTGCGCCGCACCGCACTCGCGAGCACCGAGCTCCCCACGTACCCCCCCGTGATGACCGCGTTCTCAAGAATCACCGGGAGTTTCTCTGCCGTCAACACCGGCACCTCGCCGCCCGTGTCCACGCGGTAGACCGCCGCGTCACCACTGCTGAGCGTGAGAAGAAGATAATCTCCGCCCACCATCGCCAGGAACGCCTCGCCGGACACCTCCGTCTCCAGCACCTTTGCAAACGTCTCGCCATCGTACACCCGCAAGTGCTTGGGCGTGGCGTGGAGAATAAAGCGCCCACCAACAACACTCACCGCAAGCGTGAGCTCGTCGGCGGGAAAGTCCGACTGGCCCACGTTTGAATACTGCTCGTCGATCCGAAACACATCCAGCCGGCTCGTCGTGGTGTCGGTGGTGACCATGTAGTGGCGCCCCCCCGCCGGCGCAAGCGTCCAGATGCGCAGCACGTCCAGAAACCGAAGCAGATGGTTGATCACGGGCTCCACGCTCGGGCGGATCACGCTGAGCGTGCTGTTGCGGCCCGCCCCGCTCCCGGCAACAAAACACACCTCGTTGAAGTTCGGGTTCGGCAAGTTCTCCGTGAAGCGCTGCACCAGCAGAAACCCGGGTGCAAAGCTGGTGATGGGCCCGACGTTGAGAAGCCGGTCGCACACGGCAAACTCGAGCTCGGCGAAGCGGGTCGCGCTCGAGATCACTGTGGGGTCGGCATCATCCTCGTCGTCATCGAGGTCGAGGTCGTCGTCGTCCTTGCTCCCGCCCACGTCCCGGGCCGCCGGCGCCTTCCTGTGCACCAGCATGAGCAACAGCGCACCGGTGCGGTTGCCGACAAACACCGCCGAGCCGGCTGGCGTCTGCACCGGCACAATGCACAGAGGCGAGTCGACAACCGCCTGGGCTAGCGGCAGTTCGGGCGCCGCCGTCTCCACCCGCACGTCCTTGATGGCACGGCCGTCGAGCTCAAACTGAACCGCAATCCACCCGTGGCCGTCGTGCAACCCGCCAAGCACCACCGTTGGCGCAACCTGTGAGAACTCCACGTGCTCCAAGTGCAAGTCCAACGCAATCTGGTTGCGCGAGAGGCGGAATCGCGTGGACTCGGGCGCATATGCGTTGACGGCAATGCTCCGCACGCTGCCGTTGCTGTCGACGTGGACTAGCTGGTTGCACCCCACAAGAAGCGCGCCGTTGAGCGGCGCATGCAACGGCACCGCCCTGAACGTGTCGAACGGGAGGTTGTCGACGGAAAGCACGACCGTAGACGCACTCAGCGCAAGATCAAGCAGCACCACAAGGTAGCTCACCGTGTCCTTTGCGCGCGGGAGCATGCCGCTCCACGTCTCGCCCTTGGGCTGGTAGAGAATCGCCACCGTGGGCTGCTTGTAGCTGTGCAAGAACTGGAGGTCGAGGATGTGGGCAATCTTGGGGTCGATGGTGGACGCCTCCACTTGCACGCTCGGCTTGAAAACGGTGGGCGGCGGTACCTCACCGTCAGCCGGCTGCAGCGAGGGCGGCGGCGGCTTGGCGCCGTCGTCCATGTCCTCGTCCTCGTCGTCCGCCGCCTCGCGCTGGTGGAACGGAAGAAACACCAACTGGTCGCGGTACACGACACACAGACACTGGCCGTTGGGGTCGGTGCGCAACTGCACCAACTCACCGAGCAACGGGTCCAACACGTCGTCGGTGGTGGCCGACTCGATCCACGAGTCGTAGTAGTGGAGCGACACGGTGGAAAAGTCAAAGCGGTACGCGTCCCAGCGCACCACCAGAAGCTTGGCAAAGCGCGTGTGCACCACAAGGTAGTCCACGTCGGGCGCTTCCAAGGTGCGGATGGGCGTGAGCAGCTCCGCGCACCCATCGAGGCGTGTCTGGTGCACGAGTTTCAAGCGCGGGCCCGGCGCCGCCTGCACAACGGTGTACACCTGCAAGAGCGAGCCCTTGCTCACCACGAGGTCCGGCAGCTGCGGCGCCAAGAAGTGGCACGCGACCGCCGTCTTCACCACCGTGGGGTCCAAGAACTGTTTGTACACCTCCATGAACAACGTGTGGATGCGGAGGAAAATATCCGCCCATCGCCATGCCGCGTCCTTCCAAGAAGGTGCTGTTCAAGGACAGCCAGCAGGCGGAGACCGCGGGGCCGCCGGCGGGGCCGCTCCCGCCCACGCCCGTCTCCATCCCCGCCCACGCGTTGCTGATGGTGTACGTGTTGTTTGCGCTCGGCGTCACCACCCACGTGCGCGAGCTGCTCTTGCGGGCCCACGCCACCTTCTGCGCCTTGCTGGTGCCGTACGGCTGGGCATTGGTCACGGGCCAGACGCAGTACCACAAGCGGCGCCCGCTGTTGGGCCAGGCGCTCGTGTTGGTGGCCGGCTGGATGGTGTTGGCCCACGTGGCCGCGTTCCCGGTGTGGGCCGCGGTCGTCGTCCTCGGCGCGCCCGCCACCACACACGTGGGCGAGACGTTTGCGCTTGCCCTCCACGTGCTGATGCTCGTCGTGTTCCCGTTGTTGTGTGTGTACCAGCTCGACGCGGCCGCGTGGCGCAGCGTGTGGAAGGCGCCGCGCGGCATTGCGGCCATCGCCGCGCACCCGACTGTCGTGACGGCGACAGGCGGCGTGGTGGGCACGTGGTTGGGCGTGTTCCCGATCCCGCTTGATTGGGACCGGCCGTGGCAGGCGTGGCCGATCACGTTGGTTGTCGGGGGCTACGTGGGCGCGTTTGTGGGCGGGCTCGTGGCGTACCTTGCCAGCTTTGTGTAGTGGAATCACCAGGCGCCGTCTTGCTCCGGCTCGCTCTACTCCTCGGCTCACGCCTCCTCCGGCTCTTGGCCGCGGTTAAAGTCCGTGTGCAACGTCTGCTCACGCATCCCAAGAATGCTCGCGTACGCGCACACCATGGCGCCGAAGGCGAACCAAAAGGCGCCGTGCGTGGCCGAGTGGTAGCCCAAGCGGATCGCCTCGCGGAACGGCGCCGGCGCAGTCGGCCCGTACTCGGTGCTTTCCAACGCGCTGCGCACAATCCGCTCAAAGCTGTACTTGTCCAGCAACGCGGGCTCCGCGGCAAACACCGCCGCCACGTTGCGGTGCACGCGCGCCGAAAGCACCTGCTGGAAGATGGCCAGCGCCACCAGCACGCCCAACGTGGAGCCCGTGGAGCGGAAGGCATACTGGATCAGCGTCACCGCCGCCTGGGCGCTCATGGGCACCAGTGCAATCAACGCGAGCAACGTCACGGTGAGCGTCAGCGAGTACAGCCACCCCGGAGCGAGAAACACCAGGAACTGCGTCCACACAGGGATGTTGGGTCCGGTCTGAGTCATGATAAAGGTGCCGACGACGCCAATGAGACCGGTCACGGCCACGTAGCGGTAGTAGCGCCCTGTCCGCTTCATGTAGATGCCAGCGTACAACAGCGCCGCGGAGGAGGTGACAAAGTTCGGAATCATGCGGGTGCCGTTCTGGGTGGCCAGGAGCCCCAACACCGCCAGGAAGTACACGGGGACGTAGTACAACATGGAGAACAACAGCATGGTGTGGAACCAGTTGGCGAACAGCAGGCACGCCACGGTGCGGTCGCCCATGAGACGCACGGGGATGACCGGCTCGGGCAGGACGTACAACTCGACGTACAAGAAGGCGGCAAGAAGTACGAGCAGCGCGGCACAGAGGCCGAGCCATGCGGGGCTGGAGTACGCCAAATCCTGGCCGCCCAACAGAGCCGCAAGCATGATGGCGACGACGGCAAGCACCATGAGGAACAGCCCCAAGAAGTCGATGCGGTTGATCTTCTTGCGGATGCCGCTCGAGAGATCGCCCAAGCCGG
The DNA here is from genome assembly GCA_030558265.1 of [Candida] pseudocylindracea. Taxonomy (NCBI): domain Eukaryota; kingdom Fungi; phylum Ascomycota; class Pichiomycetes; order Serinales; family Debaryomycetaceae; genus Limtongozyma; species [Candida] pseudocylindracea. The sequence goes on from JAJMSD010000003.1 coordinate 56,724, forward strand.
CCAGGCCGGGCGGAAGCGCAAAGAACAAGTACACCAACGTGGCGCCCACAAGCAGAATGGGCACCTGGCACACAAACACCACGCGCCAGCCCCAGCGGTCGGCAATGAGACCGCCCACAACACCACCGCTGGCAGCACCAAGCCCATAGAACAAGTTGCCAATGCCCTGGTAGAGGCCGCGCTCGCGCAACAGCACCAAGTCGGACATGGCGATGGTGGCAAGGGAGGTCAAGCCGCCGCCGCCAATGCCGGTGATAAAGCGGGCAAACACAAGCATCCACAAGTTGCTGGTGACCAGCATGAGACAGCCCACGGAGAAGAAGGCGTTGCAGAGGATGAGGAGCGGCTTGCGGCCAAAGATGTCCAGCAACTTGCCGAACAAGGGCTGAAAGCCGGCGCACGAAAGGAGGTACGCGGTTGCAATCCACAGGATGTTCAGCACCGCCTTCAAGTCCAGCAGAATCATGGGCATGAGCGTGGTGACGACGGTCATGTCCAACGCGGCAAGGAAGGTGCCGATGAAGAGCAGCAGCATGACGGCCCAAAGCTGCGCGCGAGGGAGCGCAAACAGCCCGGGAACGGCCTCCTCTTCGACCTCCTGCGTTGCCAGATAGTGGCTGGCCGGCTTCAGCAGGCGCAGAAACTGTCTCAGCAACTCGGCGGCGACGATGCCCAGCGTGCCCGTGGAGGGATCAAACGGCGCGGGGGCAAGGTCCAATTGGGAGGCAATCAGGAGACGGCGCAGGCGCTCCGTGGGCAGCGGCGACAACAACGGGTCGGTTTCCGGCATGGGAGAAGAGCGTGGAGAAAGAACAGGGATGCACGAGCGTTTTGAACGCGGAGATATGCCACAAATGACGCAACAGGCGCAGGACCGTGCAGGACGGCGCGGAGATAGCTTGTGCGCGTGTGCATACACGCGCCGGGTGGGCCCGCGGCGTGCCGCTGTGCCCGGGCGCGCCGCTGTGCGCCGGGCAGCCAGGCTGGCCCCGGCGTAGCTACACAAAGGGCACGGCTGCGCCGTCGCCGCGCACGTCGCTGCCGCCGGCCCACGTCTCGCCTGCGCGGCGGATGATCTGCGCGCGCCCGAACAACATCCGCGCGTCGCCGCTCACCACGCGCACCTCGTGGCCCAAGCGCCGCAAGCCTTCGACCGTGGCCGCCGGCATCGTCTCCTCGACTGCCACCACCGTCGCCGGCGTCAGCACCGGGCCGTCCGCGCCCTGCCCCGCGTCCAAGTGCGCCTGCCGCGGGTGGCTCGTGAGACAGAACCGCGCCGCGTCCACACTCTGCTGCGGCGACATGCCGTACTGGAGCATGTTGAGCACGTGCTGGACGTGGCCCGCGGGCTGCATGTACCCGCCCATGTTGCCGAAGGCGCAGAACAACGCGCCGCTTGCTTCCTCGGTGATCATGCCCGGGATGATCGTGTGGTACGGGCGCTTGCCCGGCGCAAGACAGTTGCGCAGCCCCGCCGTGAGGTTGAAGTTGCACCCGCGGTTCTGCAAACAAAAGCCCGTGCCCCGCGGGATGATGGCCAGTCCGAACAGCTCGTACACGCTGTTGATGAACAGGCACGCCGAGCCGCTCCCGTCCGCCACCGTAAAGTACACCGTGTCGCTCTTGAACTGCGGGTTCGGCACCAGCCCGTCGAGCTCGTCGCGCGCCAACGCACGACCGGGGTTGAACGCCTTGGCGCGCGCCGCAAGATACGCTTCGCCAAGCAACTCGTCCGTGGGCACCTCGCCGAAGGCCGGGTCCAGCACGTGCGCGTCCAGGTCGCGGAACGCAAGCTTGAGACACTCGATCAACACATGGAGGTACTCGGGTGAGTTGTGGGCCAACTGCAGAAAGTCCACCGTGCCGGTGCGCTCGAGCTCGCGGATGAACCCCGTCGCCAACAACGCAACCAACCCCTGGCCGTTCGGCGGGATTTCCCACACGTGCTTGCCCTTGAACGCGACACGGATCGGCTCCACAAACGTCAGCGTGTGGCCTGCGAGGTCCTTGTGCGAGAGCACGCCGCCACGTCCTGAAAGCTCGGCCACAATCGCGTCGGCCACGGCGCCCTTGTAGAAGCCGTCACGCCCGTGCTCCGCCACCAACCGCAACGTGTCCGCCAAGAGCTGGTTGCGCACCACCTCCCCCTCTGCCGGTGCACGCCCGTCCACCAACAACGGCGCACCGCGGCGCTCGTCCGGGTTGGCCGCGAGAATCTTGCCCTCGGCCTGGCGCCACATGACGCTGGCAATGCGCAGCACCGGGAAGCCGCGCTCGGCCAAGTCGATTGCGGGCTGCAAGATCTGCGTCATCAGCACGGCACCCAGCCCCCACTTGGCCACCGCGTCAGTCCAGCCCGCCACCGCACCGGGCACCGTCACGGCGTGCACCAGCTCGATGGGGATGCGCAGCGGGGTCGCCAGTGCCGCGAGCTGCGCGCGCACCGCGCCAACGTCCACGCTCTCCGGCGCCCGCCCGCACCCGTTCAACCCCTCCACGGCGCCCAGCGCGCTGTTGTAGAACAAGGCAAAGCAGTCGCCGCCAATGCCGGTGCTCCCCGGCTCGGTCACACACAAGGCCGCCAGCACGGCGACGGCCGCGTCCACGCAGTTGCCGCCTGCCGCAAGCACCTTGAGACCCGCGTCCGTCGCAAGCGGCTGCGTCAGCGCCACCATCCCATTCGTCGAGTACACCACCGAGCGCGTCGCTGTCGGAAGCATGGCTGTGAGTCACGTCGCCAACTGTTGCGACCCGGATATTCGCGGCGCCAGCACGCGCCTTATATAGCCCGGCTGCAGCCCGGACACCCGCCAAGAGCACCCGCAGAGCACTTCCCCTTCGGGACGCCCAAGCCGCCCCCGCGCCCCGCCCCCGCGCCCACCGCCCGCGCCCACCCCACACGCACAGGGCCGGCCCGAGTACCCGGCCGTCCTGCACGCAGCGGCGACCCGCAGCGCCCGTCCGCCCGTGCAGGCTAACTCCGCCGCCGCGCTAACGCCGCGGTCGTGTCGGCACCAGCGCGTCCGGCAGGCGCAAAGGAGCGTTTGTGGCGGAGCGGGCGAGTTGCTAGCATGTCGCCGGTCGCGGAACGCAGAGCGCGGGCCGCGGTGCCCGACGACACGGGCGAGCTTGCGCCGCTCCTCTGGGCGGTTCTGATGACGGTGCTCTTCACGGTGGCCGCTGGCGTCAGCGTCCTCGTCACGTACGTGTGCCGCCGCCGGGCGCAGCGCCTCTCCGACGACGAGCGCATGCGGGTCGAGGAGAACCGCGTGTACCTCGAGCTCTCGCTGGAGGAGCAGGAGCTCTACTTCCAGCTGCGCGAGTACCTCGACCAGCACCCGCCGGTGCTGCAGGTGCCGCTGGAGAGCGAGCAGGTGGCCATCCAGGAGCGCGGCGTGCAGGCGTGGGAGTTTGTCCGCCACCCGGGGCTCACGGCCGACGACGTGGTGGTGCTCAACAAGTACGAGCTCAACTTCTTCAGCAGCGCCGAGTGCCTGGTGCAGACCAACCTCCCGGTGCCGCGCGGGCCGCACGACGTGTACTACTTCGAGGCCAAGATGTTCCACCTCCCGGACCCGCAGACGACCACGGTGCTGGTGGGGCTTGCCCACTGCCCGTACCCGTACTTCCGGCTCCCGGGCCGCCACCCGGTGCTGGTGGCGTACGACTCGACGGGGCACCGCCGCTTCCGGCAGCCCTTCCCGTTCACCGACCCGCCGCCGTTTGCCGAGTTGAGGCAGGGCGACGTGGTGGGCGTGGGATACCGGCTGCGCCTCAGTGGTGGCACCATCTTCTTCACGCGCAACGGCCGGCGCGTGAAGGAACAGAACATCGGCGGGCACGTGCTGGGCTTGGTGTGCCCGCTCTACCCCACCATCGGCGTGAACGGCGTGGCCACGGTGCACGTGAACCTCGGACAGATGGGGTTTGTCAGCATCGAGGCGAACGTGAAAAAGTGGGGGTACGGCCCGTTGGAGGGGAGCGGGCCGGCCCCGCCGCAGTACGACGCGTTCAACAAGGACATCATCCTTGAGCGGAGCGACGTCGACGCGGACGACTTGGAGCTGCGGGCGAACGACTTTCCGCCTGACTTTTGGCAGAGCCAGAACGACTCGGACATTGGAGAGCACATCACGTTGGCGAGCCTCGACAGCGTGCACTCGTTGCCACAGGAGCCGCCGGACTACGACGAGCCGTGACGCCTGCCCTGTTTTCATGAACCATGCTATTGTTAATACCACGATCCGTCCGCCGCTGGCGGTCTGCTGCCGGGCCGTTCCATCATCTGCGGTGCGCGGTCCGCGCCGTAGCAGAACACCTCGTCGCCCACGTGGAGCTGCTGCAAGTGCGGGAGCGCCGCGCCCACCGCTCGCGCCTGTTGCCACCGCGCGCTCGCACGGGCGTTTGTCTGGAAGGGGCAGCCGTTCAGGTAGACACACCCCGCGCAGGTGCTCACCTGGCTGCTGCCGTGCATCGTGTACGTGCTCCAGAACTGCTGGTTGATGTCAGGCGCCAACAACGCCGGGGCCATGGGCTGCGGCAGCAACAACGTGCCCAAGTGCTGCGCCGGCTGGTCCGAAGGGGCCTGGATGTGGAGCTCCTGGAGAGCCTCGCATGCCGCAAGCAGCTGCGCCACGCTCACGCACGCCTCGTCCGTGGCGGGGAGTGAGACGCGCCGGAGGCGGCTCATGCCGCGGAGGCTCTTGTGCACGGACTGCGGGCTGAGGGCACAGGCGGTCTTTGTGCCGGCGCTTATCGTCAACAGGCGCAAGCGGAGGCGGTGTGGTTTGAGCTGGCGCAAGCAGCGTTCGGCCTCGCCCGCAAGCAGGGGCTGGCTGAGCGCCGGGTGGAGCGTCACGTCCACCAGGACAAGCGGCGCGCGCGCCAACTGCCGGAGAGTGTGGCTGGGCGTGGAGAGCTCCAGCCGGCAGTCCATGGCAAGGTGGGTGATGCGCGGGCAGAGAGCAGCCATCGCGGGCAAAAGCCCGCTCTCGTACTCCCACGGCCGGCCCGACTCAACACAGCCGGTGATGGTGAGGCGCCGGAGGGCTCCGAGGTCGACGCCCTGAGCAAGCGCCTCGATGTCGTCGGGGCTCACGACAAAGTTCGCCAAGCGGAGCGTCTCCAAGCGGAGGGGTATGTTTGCTGCGGAGAACAAGCTGCGGAGGGCGGAGCGGCTGCCCCGCACCGGCAGACTGGAGCGGCTCGATGCCTGGAGCGTCTTGGAGGCACCGGTGAGCGCGAGGTGGCGGAGCTGCGGCACCGCCGAGAGATCCACGTGCTCCAATTGCAGCGCGCTGACGACGCCGTGGAGCTCGAGCACGCGCAAACGCGGCACTGCCAACGCTGCAAATCCCTGCAAGCGTGAGATGTTGCCTGACACCTCGACAAGCCGGGTCTGGTTGGGGAGAAGCGTCACAACCTCGCACGGCAACGCGTTCATGCGGTCCTCGGGCATCCACCGGAGACAGCGCAAGCGCGGCATGTGCACCACAACCAGCCGCACCATGCGGACAAGCTCCACGTGGGGCACGTCCGGGGGAACGCTGGCGACGCAGACGCGCTCGGTCCACGCGGCGAGCTGCGGATTGCGCACGAGCAGGCGGAAGAACGCCTTGGTGCCCGACGGCGTGTGCACAACGGTGGGCGCGTGGGGCACGCCGTCCATACGAACCAGTCCGGACACGGCGCGCAGCTGCCCGAGCGCGGTGCGCAGCCCGTCCAACACCACCAGGCGGTACAAGCGCGGCACGGCGTGCTGGTGCATCCGGCGCGACGTGCGGGACAAGCGGTAGACGTCGGCCTGGTCGAGGCGGTCGACGACCATCAGCACGAGTTCGCTGGGGAGATCCGCAAGCATGGGAAGAGCAGCGGCGTTGTCGGGCCTGCCCGCGCGTTTCCCGAACAGCCCCGAGCGGATCGATATGTCCGAGCAGCGATGCCCCACGGCGCGGTGCATGCGCGTGCATGCGTCTGCGCCGTGCGGTTCAGGCGCGGTTTTTCCAACGGCTTATTCTGACATGCTCGCCGCGGTGTACGCCCTGTTGGGCACGGACGAGCGGGAGCGGCTTGTGCTGCGGCTTGCGGAGGCGCGCGAGTACGGGGCGCTTGGCGAGGTGTGGGACGCGTTGCCGCCGGCCGCGGTCGACGCGCTCCGCCCGCGCTTGGTTGCCGCGTGTGTCGCGCCGGAACGCAGCGATGGCGTTATCGGCGTGTGCATGAAGGACGCGGCGGCCGTCGACGCGGTGGTGGCAGGCATTGTGGCGGGATTTGTGGTTCCGTGGTTGCAGCGGACCGTTGCGGACGGCGCTGCGGCGGCACTTGTCGAGGCCGAGCCTGCGGCCGTCGAGTTGGGCGCGTGTGACGAGGCCGACGACGAGGAGGACGTTCCCGCGACCGTGCAGGCGCTCCTGGTGGTGGAGCGGTTTGCCGCCGGCGGAGCGCACGTGTCTCCGCGCGTGTGTCGTCTTCTTGCGCTTCTTCTCTGTTCGCTGAGCAGCCCGGTTGCGTCCGCCGCGTCGGCAGCGCTCCGCTGGATCATCCCCACCAGCACGGGCGTGCCGGGCGAGTTCGTGTGGCTGCTCACGCAGCACCTTCTTGCAAGTACATCTCCCCGCACTGTTGCCCACGGCTACGTTTTGTGGATGCGGTTCCTCGCGGAGACCACGACGCCCGAGCACTTCCAGGCGCTTTTTTCCTCCACGCACTACTGGGAGTTGGTGCAGCAGGGCCTCTACAGCACCAGCCCCGAGCACCGCAAGTACGCCCTCACGATTCTCCAGCGCCTGCTCCAGCGCCTGCGCGCGCCGATCGACAACGCGCTCGTGCGTGCCGACCCTGCCGACCCCGCCAGCATTGCGCCGTGGCAGCGCTTCTGTGCTCTCTACGAGGTGGTTGCCGTTGACACGCTGTTGCACCAGCTGCAGGCCGCGCTGGCGGAGATCATCGACATGGCGAGTCTGCCGGCGCTGGCGGTGCCCAACCTGTGGGGAGTGGTGCTTCTCACGACGGCCGTGACTGCCACGATGGAGAGCGTGCGCAAGTTTGGGCTCGCCTTGTTGATGGAGTTGCCGCACGAGCGGCTTGGCTGCTTCAGTCGCTCTCCGACCTCGTTGCAGCTCCTCGGTGCCACGCTCCTTCCGTTCATGGCCACCGCGTCGCACTTCAAGGCGGTGCGCGACGCCGACCTGGGCGAGGTGTCGTGTCCGTACGGCCAGCACGTGGCCCTGTTTGTTGCGCACGTTGTGCGGGGCGCTAGCGATGCAGGGTGTGTGTTGGACACGGTGTTGCTGGCGTTGGTGGCCCAGCGCTCCGCGTTTGACCACGCGCGCATGTTCATGCTCATGGGCGTGTTGGAGGGCTTGCAGGGCGTGTGCAGCGAGCGCGCCGTGGTCCAGCCGCGCCACATCGAGCAGTTGCTTCTGTTGTGCGAGGTGGCCGCCGAGCTGGACGTGTGCGAGCAGTTGGTCCAGACGGTGCTCGTGCGTTTGTTGTGCGTGGATGTCCACGTGGAGCCGGAGCGGGTGTGGAGCGCGGTGGCGCGCTTTGTGCTGCTCAACAACAGCAAGGAGGAGGGTGCGGGCTACCGCGTGCTCCGGGGGGGTGTTGGTCTTTTTGTGCCGTTTGTGCGGGAGGAGCCGGCGCTGGTGGCTGCTGCTGTGGTGTGGGGCGCCGCAAAGGGGGTCTCTCCGCTGCTGCCCGAAGCGCAGCTTGCGCTGGAGGTGCACGGGTTCGGGACAGGGTCTGTGTTGTGCGGGTTGGTGGCTGCGGCTGTGGACGGCGCCGTGATCGCACCGCTGCTGCTTGCCATTGCCGTGCAGGCGGAGCCCGTTGAGGCAGGGTTGAGTGAAGAGGCGGTTGCGCGGGTGCTTCTGCGCGTGGAGCTGCTTGTGGCGGAGGCGCTCGTGAGTGAGACTCCTCGTCTCGAGCCCGCAGTGCAGCTTCTCCAGCTCTTGGTGGTGGGGTCTGCTGCCCCCACAGCTGATGTGCTTGGGCAGTTCTTTGCGAGCACGGTGCAGCCACTCATGGCGGTCTCGGGCAGTCGCTTTTCCAGTCGTTTGTACGTGGTGAAGGACCAGTTCTGCGAGGCGTTCCTCCGGATGGCGCGGGCGGCGCGGGCGGCGCGGGCGGATGATGTGTGCGGGTGGGCGGAGGCGGTGGCCACCGGCGTGGGCCACTTCCGCAGCAGGGTGGCGGCGGTGGCGGTATGGTGCCGCGCGCTTGACGGCCCTCTTCTGTCGTCGTGGTGCGCGGCCATCCACCGCCAGCTTGCGGCCATCTGGCGCGAGTTGTGCCTGGACCGCTTGGTGCTCGTGGAGCGCGAGTTGCACGCTGCCATCGTTGGCTGCATGTTCCACCCGCGGATGTTGGAGTGGCAGGCCAACGACACGGGCGACACGAACGAGTACGCGTGGTTTGTTTCCCTGGTGGTGGAGCAGTCGTTCAGCCGCCGCTCGTTTCTCCCGTTGGTGGCGCGCCGGTTGCGGGAGTTTGCCGCGGCGAACCGCGAGGCGTTTGAGGCATCGCTGTGGATCGGGCCCGCGATGGTGGACATCTACGCGCTCCGGCAGCTGGAGACCAACATGTTCCGGCTCGAGCCCGCAATGGCGCGTCTCTACGACGAAATGGTGGGCCACGGCGATCTCTATGCCGCGGTCCACGGCGATGAAGAGGCGGCGGCGCATGTGCACGTGTTGGCGACGTTGGCCGGCGGCTCGGCGCAAAGCCCTGTGGCCCGCGCCGTGGTGCGGGCGTGTGTGGAGCTCCTGTTGCTCAGCCCGAGTGAGCGGGCGCCCCGCGAGGAGGAGTGGCGCCGCGGGCGGCTCTACCAGTTGGTGCTCGTGGCGAGCGAGCCGGATGCGCTGGACGAGCCGGTGATTGCCTTCCCCGACTTGGTGCGTGTGCTTCTGGTGGAACGCTCGCCCATGGCGCGCACGTATGCCGAATGGTTGGTGGCGTTGCGGCTCGCGCGGGAGTTGGCGCCGGCGGAGATGAGTCCCATGGCGCGGCACCTCTTTTCCGAGTGTCTCCTGGAAGAGCTTCTCCCGCTGGTGCTCACGCTGTACATGCGGGTGTTGTACCTTGCGGGCGTTCTGCTCGAGCACGGGCCCAAGCTGGCCTTCATGGAGCGGTTTGTGCGCCAGGTGGTGATTCCGCTCAGCGCCAGCAACAAGGCGATGGTGCGCCACTTTGCCGCCACGTTGGTGGTGCTGGTGTACCCGGAGATCACCGGGCGCCGGCTCGACGTAAGCCCCGTGTTGGTGGAGCTTGTGGAGCGCATCTACAGCGCCACGGTGCACTCGGACACGTTCGGACTGTTCCGGTGCGGCGAGCAGTTGTTGTGGGACATCAAGGAGCTGTTCACGCTCGCGGGGGTGGCGGGCGGCGTGGTGCGGCAGGTGTGCGAGGGCGAGTACGAGGCGGTGGCTGTGCCCACGCTCGAGCGGTACGCGGGCACGGCGTGTGCGTTGGCGGTGGGACGTGTGGTGGTGCCGCCGCCGGTGGTGTCGCTCCGGGCGCCGACGGCGGCGACTCGGCTTCCTGCGGGCGAGGCGGTGCGGCGTGCGCTCGAGGTTGCGGCGAGCGGGCAGGCGCCGCTCCAGACCAAGAGCGGCGCGTGGAGCGCGGGCGTGGAGGAGCCTGGCGCGAGCACGCCGGTACGGCGGACTCCGCTCATTGTGCTTGCGCTGTTGGTGGACAAGCCGCCGAACCTCGGCGGCATCTGCCGGCTTCTGGACGTGCTCGGCGCGGGCACGCTTGCACTCGCCGACGTGCGGGTGGCGCGGCACCCGCAGTTCAAGACGGTGGCAGTGACCGCGGAGCAGTGGATGCCGATGGAGGAGGTGCCGGTGGCGGGGATCGCCGAGTACATGCGGGCGCGCAAGCGGGAGGGCTACACGTTGATCGGGCTCGAGCAGACGGACCAGCTGGAGGTGCTTTCGCCGGCGACGCGGTTCCCGCGCAAGCTGGTGATTCTCCTCGGCCGGGAGCGCGAGGGCATTCCGGGGGAGCTTCTCGCGGAGTTGGACTTTTGCGTGGAGATCCGGCAGGCGGGCGTGATCCGGCTGATGAACATCCAGACGGCGACGGCGGTGATTGTGCACGCGTACGCGCAGCAGCACGTTGCCGTGTAGCGCCGCGCGTCTGCCGGCCCCGGCCGCAATGGCCGGTTACGCGGACATAGCTGCAAACCCTAACCTTAGTGCGGGCCAATGGCGGCGCGTGCACCGCGCGTCCTGCGGCGCGTGCGCACGCGCTGCAGCTCAGCGTAATTCCACTTCACCTCGCTCTTCGCTGCATGAGCAACGCGCTGTGGGACCAACCAGCCGCGCCGGAAGAGGCAAAGAAGCGGCAGCGGCTGAAGGCGCTGTGTGCGCCGTGCCGGCGGCGCAAGATCCGGTGCGACCGCGGGCTGCCGTGTCTGGCGTGCGTGCGCCGCAACGTGCCGGCGCTGATGTGTGTGTACACGGAGCTGTTGTGGGTGCTGGTGCTCAGCAAGGAGCAGCAGCAGCAGCAGGAGGTGGTGGGGTTGCGGCAGCAGGCGGAGGAGCTCCGCAAGTTGCTTGAAAAGGAGGTGGCAAACGTGGCGGCGGAGGAGGCGTATCTCCAGCAGCAGGAGGAGCAGTTGGCGGGCGCGCGCTCGACCGACGACCCGCCGGTGCCGCCGCCGTCCATCACGCTTGACATGCTGCAGATGGACCGCCCCATCAACATGGACCGCTATGTCTTCACGCAGATCAAGCCGAACCGCGTCTTGTTCTTCGGGCCGTCCGCGTGGCGCACCAACTCCCACTGTGACCCCACCATCCACTCCATGTTGGAGCCATTGTACGCGGGCATGAAGGCGCACCGGCGCATTTTCAAGCAGCAGTTCCCGCGCTTGAGCGTGCCGCCGCCAGGCGTCGTGCCGTGGCGCGGCATTTCCACCGACGAGCTGGTGGCGGAGCTCGAGGCCTCCTTGCCGAGCTACGAGCTTCTCCGCGAGCGCATCGACTTGTTTTTTGAGCGGGTGGCGCCCTTCTACCCGTTCATCGACGCCGCGCGCGTGTACGCCCAGTTTGACGCCATCGTCGGCAGGTATCCGCCGGTCGAGCCGTCGCCGCCCTCGCAGGCACTGCCGCAGCTGGCCGGCAGCGCTCCGTCGCGGCTCGGCGGCACGAGCAGTCTCCTGTTTGCGTCCCCGTATGTGGACTCGGGCCCGCCGAGCGTGACGGCTGTCGTGCCCCCTTCCCTGCTGGGCGCGGCTGCTCCGAACACGACAGTGCAGTCGTCGCCGCCCAGCTCACGGACCACAGAGGCGTCGCCAAAGGCGCTGAGCGACACGTCCATGGGCTCGCTGCAGCGGCTGGTGCGGAGCACGGGCATTCCGCACGCCCCGCCGTCTGGCACGGCGGAGCTGCGGGTGCGCCTCACCGTGTCGCACAGCTACATGGACTTTGCGCTGCTTGCGTTGATCATGGCGATCTCGGCGTGTCTGTGCTTTTCGAACCACGACAAGACGTTGCAGCACCCGTGGGAGACGCACACGGCGACGTTGGTGTTTATTCTCCTTGCCAACAAGTGCTTGCAGTACGCGCGGCTGACAGAAAAGCCGCTGTTCCCGTCGCTCCAGACGTTGACGCTCTTGCGGATGATCAAAAAGTTTGACCCCAACGACGGCGACGGGGGCGACTCGCTGAACGGGCTTCTCCTTCTCCGGCTTGCGATGAACATGGCGATTCTGATGGGGCTCGACCGCCCACCGGGGCTGGTGATGGTGCAGCTGCTGGTGCGCGATCACCAGTCGTACCTGGCGGAGGCACACCGCCGGTTGTGGCACCAGTTGTTGTATCTCGACGCGACGCAGAGCATGGACGTCGGAGTGCCGCTCACGCTCGACGTGCTGCAGTACCGCATGTCGGGCGGCGAGACGGCGCACGAGCGCATGTGCAACGAGGAGTTGGAGATTGTGGCGGAGGTGGCGCTGATGCTCAACTCGAGCGGCAGCACCGTGCTGATCGTGGGGCTTGGCGAGTGGACAGGCCGCGTGGAGCGCTTCATGCACGAGCACGGCTTGTTCACGCCGCTGCTGGACCCGCTGTTGACGCCCACAATGGCGGCCAAGCGGCTTCTGGTGGCAGCCCAGTTGATCGACGTGCTCATGGCCCTCCAGTTCATCATCTACCTCGAGCTGGGCCACCAGTACAACGATCTCCTCATCAAGTATGCCTTCATGGGCCAGGCGCTCTACCGCGAGCTGTTGATGCGGCCGCTCCTGTCGGACCCGCTGTTGGTGCTGCTCATCTGCTTCCAGCCGCTCAAGATGACGTTGTTGCGGTTGTGTGTGGCGTGCTTGCTGCTGATGCTCAACCCCGGCATTCCCAAGGAGCGCCACCAAGGCAAGCACTTGCTGGAGTACACGGCAGCCGAGTTGGCGCAGTTGCTGTATCTCCATTATCTGGAGCTCCCGCGCTCGCCCGAGCAGCTCAAGCACTACCACACCACCATCCGGCGCTTCTCGCTCCCGGAGATTTTGGAGTACGCCCAGGTCGCGTACGACGGCAGCACCACCGGCGCCATGCGCAAGTTCTACGGCGGCTTTATCCTCGTGCGCTACGTGGCCGACACGTTGCAGATGGTCCGCGCCAAGCTCGGCATCACGGCGGCGGCGCCGGCGATGCAGGCGCCCAAAAGCGGACTGAGCGCGCCGGCGCCCAGCATCGCCCATACACTCCCCACGGCCGACACGCCGCGCCACATGCACCTGCCGTTCATGATGGGGGACGACCACGTGCCGACGCCGGCGCTCCAGGCGGAAACACCGGGCGACGTGCCGCTCCCGCCGGCACAGGGGCCGTTCAGCAAGGACGACTAGGCATTGCTACACACTGCTGCACGCATGCCACCCGTCGCCGGCAGGATAGAAGGCCGCGAGCAGCCGCTCGACGCCCGCCCAGTGGGTGTACTTGCTGCGTGCCTTGAGGTCCACGTCGACGATGGTGCACTCGACAAGAAAGCGGCCGTCCGGCGTCTGCACCGCCACTTCGCGCGCACCGGGCGTCTCGGTGGGGGCCGCGCGGAGCGACACGAGCATGGTGCAGTCGCGGAGCGTCATGGCACGGAGCAACGCCTCCGACACGTCCGCCTCGCTCGCGACCGCCTGGATCGCTCTGCTGTCGCAGCCGGGCGCGGCCGTGAGCGTCTGGATGCGCCGCAACACGCTGCTGTCCCGGAAGAACTGCTCGAGCGGTGCCGCGTACTCGTTCCACCACCCGTCGCTGCCCAACATGTCCGCCACGCCACGGTGCACGCGCTCCGGGCTGGCCAAGTCCAAGCTGCAAAAGTGGCGCGGTTGGCCCTTGGCCCGCGCCTGGGCGCAGTTGCGGCAGAGCTCGCCCGCGCGCGGCGTGTCCAACCACTTGGGCTTGAACTCGACCACGCAGCGGCCCGTGCCCTGGTGGAGCACGCAGTTCTTGGTGAGCGTGGTGCTCAGACCCACGCCGACGAGGAGGTTCGGCAAGAGGAGCGCGCTGCCGTCGTCCTGGAGCGCGTGGCCGCACGCCGCCTCGAGGGCCGCGCGCGCCGGCGCGTCCACGTGCACCTTCACCTGCGGCACGAGCTCGGGGAACACGGGGGCAATGTGGGTCTGGGCGTAGGCATACACGTCGCTGCAGGGGACGTAGTCGGGCCGCGGGTCGCGGAGACGCGCCCGCAACAAGCGGTCCTGCAACGCGGCGTCGGGGCCGGTGTAGGCGAACAAGACGTTGGCGGCGCCCTTGGCAAAGTAGCGGAACTCGCTGGGATCAATCTCCATTGGCGGAGTTATTCATGGAGCGCATTCCCGAGACGGCTGAGGAGCGCGCGGCGTGCCGCGCGGCGTACGAGCAGGTGCTCGCCCACCTCGACGGGCCGGGCACGCGCGTGCTCACGCCGATCGACGGCGACGGCGGCGAGTTCTGGGTGCACGCCACCGTTGCGAGCCTGGCGCCGGTGCTGATTGACGTCGGCGGCGGCGAGTACCGCGAGATGGCGCCGGACGCGGCGCGTGCGTGGTTGCTCCAGACCCTTGCCCGGCTTGCCCCGTAGTCCCAGCGGATCCCGCCCCCCTCCGCGGCGGTTCCGCCGTTGTCGCCGCTGCAGCCAATCCCACACTTTTATTCATGCTCCGCCGCTGGCTCTCGACAGTGCCGTCGCTCGCGCGTCCGCCGGCGACCACGGCTGCCGGCCCGTTCGCGACGCCGCCCACGTTCACACCGCTCCCGGCGCCCTCGCTGATGCTTGCGGTCGAGCTCCCGGCGCTGCTGGTGTTGTGCACGCGCAGCGCGCGTTTGGTCGCGGCGAGCGGCAACGTGGCCGCGCTCGAGCTGGAGGCGGTCGTCGCGGGCGACAGCGACATGGTGTACACGCGCTCGGTGGCCCGCGACGCGCTCCTGGTGTTGGTGCAGCCGCGGGGGCCCTACACGCTGTTCCTGGTGATTGACGTGGCCCACCAGCGCTGGGCGTTGCGCGGCGAGGAGTGCGCAGTGGCGTGGACCGGCGGGGTGCGGTTGCAGCGCGAGCCGCGGCGCGTGCTGGGAGGCGGCGAGCTCCCGCACTACGGCGCCGTTGTCGCGCACGGGACCGGGCCGTTGTGTGTGGGCGGCGTGGGGCCGTTGTACACCGTGGGGTTGCGTGCGGGGGAGGCCATGTTGGTGAACCCGGGCGCGGTGGTGGCACACCTGCTCGAGGCGAACAGCGAGGTGCGGGTGGTGCGGTTGGCGTCGCGCTGGCGGGTGCCCGCGTGGGTGGGTGCGGTGCGCGCGCAGGCGGCGCGGTTGTGGCGCCGCATTGACGACTACGGGGCGGTCAAGGCCGAGCCGGAGGTGGTGCCGGAGCCGTCGTGGGTGGCTCCGTACACGGCGGCGGTGCGCGAGTGGGTGCGCACGGCGCGCGCGCGGCTCTCGACGCGGGACCTCTATCTCGAGCTCCGCGGGCCGTGCACGGCGGTGGTGAATGCGCACACGGCGAGCACGCGGCAGGTGTTTTCGGCGGCGGAGGCGGCGGAGGTGTACCGCGCAGCCGTCGCCGCGGACGACGCGCCGCGGCAGTAGCGGCAGAGCCGCGCTAGCGCGGGAACGTCGGCGCTGGCGATGCGGGGAAGGCCAGTGCAGAAATCCGTCGGACATCGCTCTTTGTCATGGATTGCGGCGAGGCGAATCCGTTGCTGAAGGTGGCGCGGGTCGGCGAGGGGGTGCGGGGCGACGCGGTGCGGGGCGTGCGGCAGGCGGTGCTGCGGGCGCCGATGCACCTGCCGTTCCGGGGCGAGGGCGGGCGCGAGGCCGACCGAAAGATGCAGCAGTGGGTGCGCGAGCAGCTGGGGTGGGGCCCTGAGCGGGCGTGGGCAGGGGAGGGGGTGGCGGCGCCCGTGCCGGTGGTGCCCGTCACGGTGGCGGGGCTGGTGGCCGCGGGGCCTGGTCCCGTGGCGGCTCCGGCCCTGGACTGGCTGGCGCGGTTTCTCCTGATGCAGCAGCAGCTCCAACCGGTGAACGTGCGGGCGGAGCAGCGGGACCTGGGCGTGCATTCGGGCGCGGCGGGGTCTCCGGGGCCCCGCATGGTGCAGCCGGCGCGGTCGGTGCCAGCGCACCCGGTGCACTCGGTTCCAGCGCAGCCAGTGCAGCCGCTGTCCTTGCCACAGCAATACGCCGCTGTGGACCGTGAGCTTGCCCGTGTGGAACAAGAATTAGCGGCGGTTGAGCTCTCCAGTGAGACAGCGTCCGCCGCGGAGGTTCTCGACTCCCCTCTCTGTGCCGTGGCCGAGGAGATTTCGCAGCTCATGGGCTCCAACCCCAACACCAAGTTCCGGGATTCGACGTTCCGCAAGCTCATGCAGGCAGTGGCCAGCCGCGAGGTCGAGCTCAATGGCGAGCGCCATGCATTTGTGACCGCCGACGGTCGCGACATCCGCGATGTCCTGCGCTTCCACGCCGAGCCGGTGCCTCTCCCGCAGAAGGTGCTGCCTCTCGACAAGTTCGAGCCGCTCGGCGGGTCCCAGAGCGTGCTGGCGCTCCCCCCCTTGGTGGCGGACCTTCGTCCCGGTGCCCTCGAGTCCACAGCAAACTCGGCGTTCGAAACGGCGCGGCGCGCGGCAACGGGCGTCGGCTTCAATCTTCCAACCAACTCATGGGTGGAGAACTACTACGAGATGGAGGCGTGCGGGGCTGAGGCGGGGGCCATTCCCGCGGGGGCCATTCCCGCGGGTCCTGCCGAGCGCTCTGCGTCTGCCGAGCCCGCCTCCGGAGCCCACACCGAGGACGAGATCTGGGCCATGCGGCTCGAGGAGGACCTGGCATACAGCGGCTATGACTAAATCACACACCCGTCTACTCCACGACGAGGTTGCCGCCCGGCCACAACACGGGGACGGTCTCCACGGCCTCGGCGCTTGCGGCCACGACTTGGCGCGGCATCACCAGGACGAGTCGGAACGGGAACTGCGGCACATACCCCGCCGGCTCCGCACCCTCTGTCGGCTCCGCGCCCGCTGCCGGCGCCGACACGGCCCCCGTCATAAGCATATCAACCCACGCATACACCTCGGACACGGGCACGGTGGGGCCAAAGCGCCTGCTTGCGCGCTCGCCGCTAGGAAGCCGCACCGCAAGATGCGCGGCCGGTCCGCTGGCCGGCTCCGGCACGAGGTGCGTCCGTTTCCAGCGGCGCCACTGCGCGAACTGCTCCTCCGCCGTGCGCGCCGCCTCGCGTTCCGCGTCGCGCGCCGCGTCCTGCGCCAACGACTCCTCGTACGCACGGTCCTGCTGCTCGCGGGTCTCGCGCTGCGCCGCCGTCTCGGCAAGCTGCGCGCGGATCGCCGCCACCTTGGGGCCCAACTCGGTCAACTTGGACCCCAACGTGTCGAAAAAGTCCTGCGGGCGCTTGGGGAGGCCCTGCACGCGGAGCACTGCCTCGAGCAGCGGCAGCGACGGCACCGGGCCGTCGACCGTCTCCGTCATGGTCTGTGTAAGACACACCACCACGAACGCCGGAAAGCGCGTCACCTTCATCTGGTTGGCCACCTGGTATGCCTCCAGTTCGCGCACGGTGCCGCCCCACACGAGACACTCGTGGGCCGCCGCCATGCGCAGAAACTCCGGGTGGAGGAGCACCTCGCGCACAAACGCGGGGGTGTCGGGGTGCACGTCGCTCTGGAGCCACACGAGCAACGGCCGCACCTGTGTGCGTGCCATGTGTGTGGCGGTGGTGTAGCTCTTTTCGAGAAACGGCACCGGCTGCTGCCCTGCGGGCGCCGGGTAGCTTTCGCAAAAGTCGCGAACAAAGCGGCGGGTGGTGTCGTTCGGGTTGGTGCGCGGCTCCACCACCACCCCCAGCTGCACAACCTGGAGACTGCGGAGCCCCGGGAGACGCAGGAGCGCAACCATCGCGGCCGCCGAGGCGTAGTACGCGGCGCCGAGAGGGAGCACCGCCGCCATCTGCATCCAGTACGCGATGCGGCCGCGCCATGCGGCGACCGATGGCTGCGTGGTCTGTGCGCTGACGTAGTGGGTGGCCAGCCGCACCGCGCCGCCCACCAGGTCGAGGAACAGGCGTGGCTGCTGCGCGGCGGGGAACGCCCCCGCGGACGTGGGCGCGGGAGCGTGGCCCGAGAGGAGGACCGCGCGCTCCACATCCCAGTCGGCAGCCGCGAGGTGGCGCCGTGCTTCCGCCTCCGGCTCCCCCGTGATGGCGCGGAACTGCGCAACCTCGTCGTTGTGCGACATGAGCGTGGGCAATGCAATGTACGCGGGGTATTTTCTATGCGTGTTCCAAGGCGCGGCAGCGCTCCTCCGTCTCGTGCTCCGTGCACGCGTCGATCACCGCGTCGAGCCGCTCGCCCGTCACGACGTTGGACAAGTCGTAGAGCGTGAAGCCACAGCGGTGGTCCGTGATGCGGTTCTGCACGTAGTTGTACGTGCGGATCTTGTCGCTGCGGTCCGTCGTTGTGACCTGGTCGCTGCGCATCTTGCGCTCCTCCGCCATGCGCTGCACAAGCTGCTGCTGTGCAAGCCGAGCCCGCAACACCTCGAACGCCTTGGCCTTGTTGCGGTGCTGCAGCCGCTCGTTCTGGTTGTACACCACAATGCCCGACGGTGCGTGCGTGAGGCGCACCGCCAGGTCCG
Source organism: [Candida] pseudocylindracea (assembly GCA_030558265.1). NCBI lineage: Eukaryota > Fungi > Ascomycota > Pichiomycetes > Serinales > Debaryomycetaceae > Limtongozyma > [Candida] pseudocylindracea. Next base: position 74,855 of record JAJMSD010000003.1, read on the forward strand.
TCGTGTTGACGTGCTGCCCGCCCTTGCCGCTTGCCCGCATCGTGTCAATGCGCACGTCCTCCATGCGGATCTCCACCTCAAGCTCCAGATCCGCCTCGTCCACCTGAGGGAGTACCACGACCGCCGCGGTGCTCGTGTGCACCCGGCCCTGCTTTTCCGTGAGCGGCACGCGTTGCACTCGGTGCACGCCGCTCTCGAAGCGGAGCCGCTCGTACAGGCCCGGCTCATTGATCTTGAGCACCGCCTCCAGGATCCCCGCGGGCTCCGTCCGCGTCACCAGCAACACCTCGACGTCCCACCCGTGGTGCCGCGCATAGCCGTCGTACATCGCCACAAGGTCCTGCGCAAAGATCAGCGCCTCCAGCCCACCCACGCCCGGGCGGAGCTCGAGCATGGCACTGCGGTCGGCAAACGGGTGGCGCGGAAGCAAGCGCTGGCGAAGCCGCGTCGTCGTGGCGGCAAGCTCGGGCGCGAGCTTGGCAAGGTCGGCGGCCGCCTCCTCCACGAGCTCCTCGTCCAAGCCCGGCTCTGATGCCATCTCCTGGAGCCCTGCCGCCGTCAGCGTCTCCGTGAGGTACTGCTGGTACAACTCGACGAGCAGCAGGAGGAGCAGGTGTCTCTTGGCGGTCGCGGCGTCAAAGTTCTCGTTGAGCGAGGACTCGAGCGCCGCAAGCTCGTCCACGGCCGCGCGCCCCCGCGCAAGAAGCAGCGGGTGGAGCGGCGGCGGTAGGCTCGCCGGCACCGAGTAGCGCCGCCCGCACCCCGCGATCACACGACCCAACCCGCGAAGCATGAAGAGCAGCGTTTGCCGGTCGTGCGCCGCCCTGCTGCACGGCGGCTTCCCGCGCAGCGCCCGAGCCTGTTTGTGTTGACACATGCCCCGTTTGGGCAACCGAACGAGACCGCGTGCGTCGCGACCACAAACAACCCGCAGCACGCCGCAGCGCGCTGCATGCCATTTGCCCCTTTGGGTGTGCCCTGTTGACACGACACGCCCTGGACCTCACGCTTTGCTAATTGTTCGCCTCGCCGGCGCTGCACGCAGCCGTATTGACGACGCATTGCCGCCCGCTGGGCAGACCGCCAGCCGCCAGCCCCGTTAGGCCGCACATCAGCTGCACCCTCCTGGTTGCACTCGCCCCGTTACGCGCAACCCCCACGCCTCTCTCTGCTTCCTCTCCACGGCCGGGCCTCTCTCCACAGCGCGCCATGTCCGTTCCCGCTGTGCCGTTCAAGGCCCGCTCCACGCACCTGTGGGCAGGCGAAGTCAAGGGCGACCTTGGCTTCATCGAGGGCGACGTTGTCGAGGTGCTCTCCGTTGTCGACGAGCTGTGGTGGATGGGCCGCTTGATGCGCAACAACCTCCAGGGCATCTTCCCCGCCGACTTTGTCAAGGTCATGGACTCCCTTGCTGCCAGCTCACGGCCCAGCAGCGCCACCCCGCCGGCCGCCGCTCCGGTTGCCGCGCCCGGCGTCTCGCCGCACGCTGCCGCCAACAGGCCCCAGCCCCTCCAGCTGCTCCACGCCCAGGCCATCCCCAATCCCTACTCGCAGCCCCTGCTGCCGGTGCACACCCAGCACCCGCACCGCGTGGCCGTGCGCACCAACGCCGCGCCCCACACCACGCCCCAGGCTGCGCTCGACCCGCCCGAGCTGCCCATCACGGTCGATGGCACCACCATGCAGCCCCTGCTGCTGCGCTACCACTACAGCCGCCTCTCACGCGAGGAGTATCTCGAGCTCCAGAACCTCCAGCTCAAGAAGCAGCAGGCGGCGTTGCAGGAGCAGTTGCGGATTCTGCGGCAGCAGTTGGAGAAGCTGTCGCGCACGTCCGCCGCCGCCACTGCAAACGACAGTCTCGTCATTGTCACGGGCGACAACGACGCTCCGCCGCTTCACCACGCGCAGTCGTTCCCGCTGCCGCAGCACAAGCCGCACCCGCCGATTGTCAAGTCGCAGCTGCACCAGGTGTTGAGCCGCGCGGCGCAGACACCGACCGCGCTGCGCATCAAGCACTCGGAGAGTGATCGCGGCTTGAGCAGGCACCGTGCACGGCAGCACCCGTCGCACGACGTCGAGGTGGACGAGGGGTTCACGAGCTACGTGGAGGAGCCGCGCAGCCGCCGGCCGCCGCAGATGGCGCTGCCGCCGGACGGACGCAAGAAGATGCTGCCTCTGGGCGGACGGCAGCGCGCACCCAAGCCTGCCGCGATCAACACCAACGCTCCGAGTCTCCCCCACCACCAGCTCCCATCGCCGTCGCTGCCGTCACCCACGCGCATGCGCCCGCCGCACATGCCTGTGGCCGAGTCGCGCAGCCGCACCAGTGCCCTGTCCAAGGACACCATGATGGAGGTGGTGAGCGACAGCGAGACGTCGGTGCTGGACGTTGCGCCGCCGCCGATCCCGCAGAAGCGCGCCACGCCCATGTTCAAGAGCAGCTACAACTTGCGCGGGTTGATGGAGGAAGGTGGGGATGACCGCGTCTGCGCAGCGGCGGTCCCGCCACCGCCAAAGTCCCCCGAGATGCCGTTTGACGCGGATGACCTCAAGTTGTCGCTCCTTCGCGACAAGCTCCTTGGGAACAACACGCACGAACAGCAGGTGGCGGATGACCAGCTTCTCGACGCGATCAACCAGCGCGAGAACCAGCGCGAGCAGCAGTCGATGGGTCTGGAGATGTACGAGGTTGCAGACCCGCTCGGCGACCTGCTGCACCACTTGCGGGTGCTGCAGGGGAAGCTCGTGCCCGGGGAGTTCAACCTGTCGACACAGTCCAAGGAGCTGGAGATTCTGATCCGGTCCGAGTTCAGCGCAACAAGCGCGGGGCTGTATGCAATCCACAAGTACCAGCAGCGCGTGTTGGAACAGCAGGAGACGATGGCGAACTTGAACCGCCTGAAGGCGGCAATGGGAAGCATGCTGACGGCCGACAGCGAGGCGTCGCGCAAGCAGCGGGAGATGATCGACCTGCTCTTCGAGGACAAGAAGCTGCGGCACCCCAAGTTTCTCAAGAAGTTGTTCACGAAGGAGAAACAACCGGAGCCCAAGATCCCGGACCTTCCTGTGAACAAGCGCATGGCGGCGCTCCGGTTGACGGAGGAGAACTTTGCGCTGGAGATGCACCGCATGAACACGTTGCGGGCGGGGGAGAAGCAGGACCGGCTGCGGCGGGCAAACGACGAGGAGAACGTGATTCTCAAGCCGATGGACTTTGTGTCGGAAATCAACCAGAACGAGGTGGTGGATCTGCAGATCCGCGTGGACCCGTTGCAGTTCTGGGTGGAGCCCGGCAGCCGCGCACACGCCAAGGGGCGGTATGCCTACAATGCGTTTGCGCCGGCGCTCCAGTACCTCGACAGGTGCGACAGCGCGGGCAAGACGCTCCAGCAGTTTGTGCGCGAGGCAAACGCGGGCCTCGGCAACGACATTCTCGGCAAGGTGCGGGTGGTGGTGGTGCACTTGGCACGGGAGATGAGCGTGGTGGAGGAGGTGACGGCCAAGATCCTGCTTGAGAAGCCCCGGCTGTTGGAGGAGGTGTACCAGGCGCGCCAGGGGACGGTGTTCCAGCTCAACTACCTCCTCAAGAAGGTGCTCCAGCTGATGGGAGTGGTGTGCGAGGTGGTGTTGGGGTTATTCAAGCGGCCGCAGCTGATGAACAACACGCTCATGATCAACCACGCGTGGTTGCTGGTGTGTCTCAACGGTGCGCACCGCTTTGTCGACTTGATGCTCGTGAAGCAGTGCGACATGATGAACCTCGCACTGCTCAACGAGTTCTACTTCATGGTGAAGCCGCTCGACCTCATCTACACGCACATCCCGCTGTTGGTGGACGCGCAGCACATTGTGCCGCCGGTGGACCTCCTCATTGCGTTGCTGCTCCCGTACTGCTACCTGGGCTACTTCCGCTACCAGTTGGTGCTCCTCAACTTCAACAACGCGCTCACGCGGCTCCGCAACTTTGAGTTCTTTGAGATCGACATCCAGCTCCCGCCGGACGTGGAGGTGTACGCGCACATCAAGACGAGCGACCTGCGGGAGTTTGGCGACCTTCTGTTGCTGCAGGTCTTGTGGCGCAGCGGCGGGCGGCGCGTGGTGCGCATCAAGGCGCTTCTCCCGGCCAAACGCGACCAGGGCTTCCTCCAGGTGTTTGCCGGCGTGCGCGGGCTGCAGAAGAACATGCACAACGTGTTGGAGTTGGCGGTGGCGATCCCGTTGACCCACACCGGCGAGTACCGCGCGATCGACTTTGTGAGCCGCTACCCGACGCCACAGTGCACCAACAACGACTTGTACATCAAGCACCCGCAGATCCTGCGGTTGTTGGGCAACAAGACGTACCTGTTCGAGATCCAGCAGAGCCCGTGCGGCGACCAGGCGGCGGGCGCGCGCCCGTGCAAGGTGGCGTTGCAGACGCCGAGCGGCAAGTTGGTGTTGCTCCCGCGCGAGGGCAGTGCCGGCCGCGGCCTGTTCAAGCACCTGATGGCGCTCGCAGAGGAGGGCACGTACCGCGGCTTGGTCACGACGGACCAGGGCGACGGGTGGTGCGTGTTCGCCACGTGGGAGTGCATCCCGGGGAGCCAGTCCAGCAAGTAGCGGCGGCGAGGCCGCGCCATAATGCATTGCACTAATCTACCTAGTGCAACACCAGCGCACGTTCGTACAAGAGGTCGAGCGCCTGCGACATGTGCTTCACCACCTCGAGCGACGCCTCGTACGCGGCATCGTTGCGCGGCTGGTCGTAGATGACCAACCACCCGTTGCCCTGGTCCAACACGCCGTAGAACACCTTGTCCAAGATCATCTGCAGCAACTTGCCCTCGACCTGGCGCACGTCCAAGCCAATCACGCTCGCAATGTGGTCCACCTCGACCGTCAGGAACGGCTCGATGACCTTGAGCAAGTTCTGCTCGAGCAACGTGTCGTACAAGTCCGTAAAATGCAGCCGGATGATGTCGTCGCTCTTCAACTCGGTCGCGTAGTGATGCATCGCGTCCTCGAACTCCTTCAACAGCCGGTGCAGGTACGCGGTCGCAATTGCCTTCATCGCATCCACGTCGCGCAGCGTGTGCTTCAACACGTTCTTGTTTGCCAACAACCCGTTCACGTCGTCGATCAAGTTGAGCATGATCTTCAGCAAGAGCATGTACTTGAGCACCTCCACCGTGCGCGGGTCGTCCAGCGAGTTGAACCCGTCAAACGCCTCGTAGAAGTACGAGAAGGCCGTCTTGTAGTCCTTGTCCTCCGCGTTCAAGATGCCGCTCATCGTGTCCAACTCCGCCTGCGTCAACGTCGGCGTGTACACGGCGTTTGCGCTCGTGCGCGCGCTCGTGAGCGCCGCCCGCGCCTTCGCCAAGCTCCGCAACGCGTGGTAGTTCTTGCTCTCCATCAACTGCACCTCCACAAGCAGCAGCTTGTCGTCCAACTTTTTGTACTCGCGGAGCAACTCCAGGAGAATCGCCAACAGGTCCGCGTACCGCTTCTGCGAAAACTGGAGCTGCGCCAACTTGAGCTGGAGCGCCTGCCGGAGGAACAGCAACTTCTGCTCCACTGCCCACGCGATCAGCTCCTCCGTCGCCCGCACCTGGATCTCGAGCGCGTCCGGAATGCGCGTGAGGAGGTCAATCAACTGCCGGAGAATCTTGGCCATCTTCAGCTTCGCAAGCGCCCCCAACAGACCCCGCAGCTGCTCAATGAGCAGCACGATCGCCTCCGCCTTGTTCTGCTCCCGCAACACCTTGCCGAGCTCCAACGCACTCGCCTCCTGCTCCGCAAGAAGCCGGTCCACCGCCGCCGGCGCCAAGTCCGCCACGCTCAGCTGGAGAATCTGCTGGTACGCCTGCTCCGCCGCGTCGTACTTCTTCGCCGCGGCCGCCGCCCGCGCCGTCTCGAGCGTGGAGGAAACCATGGATGTGTGGATTCGGTGGCGATGCCCACTTCGCGCTTGTGGGGGGCGTGGTTGCGCCACGACCGCTCTACGTGGTAGCGGCGAGCACCGCCGCGCGGAACCGCGCCGGCACGCCCGCGGGCAACCCGAACACCGGGTCGAGCGGGGCGGGCTGCTCCTGCGCCACGTCGTGCGTGGCATAGCCAAACCCGGGGCCGGCGCCGTGCGTCGAGTACGTGTACGTGCGTCCGGTCGCCGACAAGCCGCACAAGACGTAGTTGGTGTGGTAAAAGTCCGGCAGGGCGCCTGGCTTGTCGAGCAAGCCGCCGCGCTCGCCCTGGCAGCAGCACAAGACATACTGCCGGAGCGCCGCAACGTCAATCACCCCGTCGGTGCCGCACCCCGCAATGCAGCCGGCCAACACCGCCGACGTGCCGACCCAGTGCGTGTAGCAGCCGTCCACCAACTTGTTCAGGCGCCCCGCAAGCCCGCCCTCGCTCGCCCCCTGCTGCTGCCCGATCCACCGCACCAACCGCGCAACGTCCACCTGCGCGGCCACGGCGTCGGGCGTGCCGAGAAGACACAACGACGCCAACGCGCAGAACGTGTAGCCGCCGTGTGCCTCGTCCCCGGGCACGCCGCCGAACCCACCCTCGTACGTCTGGCACCGCGCCAACCACTCGGCCGTCCCCGCCACCAACTCCGGCGTGGCGATGCCCAAGAGCGCCAGCACCACCAACACACAGTACACGGCGCGCGTGTCAGCCTCGCCGCCCACGTGCATCACAAACAGCCCGTCCGCCTGCTTCAACTCGAGCATCCAGTCGTAGAGCTCGTCGCGCATCAGCACGCACTCCAGCACGTTGCCCGTGAGCACGAGCGCAAGAACCGCCGCGTATGTCGCGGCTGCGTGTCCCAACTGGCCGACTCCGCCGCCAATGCCGCCGCTCGACGAGCGGTACGCGCCGAGCTTGTCGCGGCAGGCGGCGGCGTGTCCCAGCACGTCCACGCCAAGCAACGCCGCCAGGTTGAGCAACCAAAAGACAATCCACGGGTTCGAGGCGCCGAGCACGGCAAAGTAGTGCGGAAGCGGCTCCGTCAACAGCCCCTCGACCCAGCGCCGGTGGCGCGCCACCGCCAACGCCGGGAACTCGCCCGTGCCCAACACCGCCTCGTAGATGTCGCGCACGGCCCTGGCCACCTCGGCCTGGTCCACGCAGGTGGGGCTGGTGTTGGCGGTGACAAGCTCGGCGCCGCTCTCCTCGGGCACAAGCGGCTGCATGTCAACAAGCCGCTCGAGCACCATGAATGTCTCGTTGGAGTAGTACGTGGGCGTGGTGCCTGTCCCCTTGCCCGCGCCGGTGCTCATTGAGGCTGCTCGATTTGGCGGCAACGCACGCCGCATATCACCCGATGGACGGCAAGCCCGACGTGTGGACGGCGGTCGACCGGGCCTGGCGCCACTACGAGGCCGGGCGCTTTGCGGCGAGCGCAGGGGACCCGGCCCGGGGCAAGGCCGAGATGGGGCGCGCGGTTGCCCTTCTCACGGAGGCGCTCGGCCACGCGCATGCCGTGGACGCCGCCGGGCGCACGTATCTCACAGCCGTGTGCCAGGCGGTGCTTGCGTTCCGCGAGCTGGGAGCGGTTGACATGGGCACCCTGGTGATGTGGCTTGGGCTGCGCCTCAACGGCGAGACATACCCGCCGGTGCACGCGGCACCGTCGTCGTTGTTCTTTGCGGAGCGGGTGCGCGATGCGCGGCCCGAGCTCGCGCTCTCGACAGGGCAGCAGCAGCAGCTCAGGCTGTGGGAGCGGCTCAGCCGGCTTGTACCGGAGCAGGACTGGGAGAACACGCGCATCGATCTCTCGCAGGACGCGCTCACCAACTGCTCGTTTGTGGCACTGCTTATATCCGTCACCAGCAACCCGGAGAGCCGGGTGTTGGAGGCCATCGAGCCGCGGCGGGCGTCGGCCCATTACTATGTGGCGCTCGAGTTCAACGGGTGCCGGCGGTTGGTGCAGGTGGACGACCGCGTGCCGGTTCTCGCCGACCGCGGCGTGCTGCTCACGGTGCAGCTGCACTCGTGTCCCACGGCGGTGTGGCCCATGGTGCTTGAGAAGGCGTTTCTAACCGTCATGGGCCACGGGTACGACTTTCCTGGGTCGAACATGTGCACCGACACGCTTATGCTCACGGGGTGGCACCCGCAGGTGGTGGTGATTGAGAACGGACGGCTCGAGCAGTGGGACCGGGTGTACGCCGCGTTTGTGCGGCACCAGGTGTACGTGGGTGTGGGGACGGGGCGGTTGGCGGCCGCCACCTGCCGCGCCTTGGGACTCGTGCTGGAGCACGACTACGCGGTCGTGGCCATGAAGGAGGAGGGCGGGGTGCGGCTGCTCCTTGTGCGCAACCCGTGGGGCAACCCGGCGGACGAGGACCGGGGAGGCATGCGTCCGCGTGTGCAGCGCGACACCTGGATCCCGGAGCTGCAGCTCCAGCACTTCCGCCGCATGTATCTCAACTGGGACCCGCGGGCGTTCTTCCCGGTCCAGCAACGGTTGGGGTTTGTGTTTCCCAAGAACCCGTCGGGAGAGGTGCCGCCGTGGCTGCTGGTGCCGCAGTTTGCCGTTGCGAACGAGAGCGCGGAGGAGGTGCGCGTGGCGTTGCTCGTGGAAAAGTTCATGTCCGGCTCGCACCCGCTCGTGCTCGCGGACAACTCGCTGATTGCCATCTTGGTGTACCGGCTGCGCGGCGAGCGGCAGCTCCACCGCCATGGCGACTACATTGTGAACGAGCTCCAGAGCTTGCGCACTCGCTTCAAGAACGCGCAGTTCACGCTTCCGCCGAACGGACGCTGCACGGTGGCGGTTCCCAGCACCTTTTCGGGGGCTGCGAGTCTCACGGTGCGGCTGCTGGGCCCGGTGGCGGTCGAGCGCGTAAAGCACCGCTTCCCCCACACGTCAGAGACGCCGGGACGCTGGGACGTCTTCAGCGCCGGGGGCAGCTGGGCGCACCCGCTGTACGTGTGCAACCCGCAGTTCCTGTTGGAGGTGCCGGTGGACACGGTGGCGGACATTGGCGTGTATGTGGGCGCGGCGACGTTTGTCAACTGCCACGTGTTTGCGGTGCGCGGGCGGGAGAGCGTGCGGGCGTACTCGGCGCGCGCGGCAGTGGTGGACGACCGCTACGCGCAGCACCAGCAGGTGCTCATGGGCATTCCGCTCGCGGCAGGGCACTACACGGTGGTGGTGTCCACGTTCGAGCCGGGCACGGAGCTCCCGTTCACGCTTGTGGTGAGCACGCGCGACGCGGTGCGGGTGACGCGGGCACCGCCGCTTGTGGGCATGTTCACGGCACGGCGGCAGGTGGTATTCGCAGGGCGGGAGGCGCTGGTGGAGGTGGAGGTGCCGCGGACGGCGCTGCTTGTGGTGCGTGCGACGGGCACGCTGCTGAGCCGCCTCCGCGTGGTTGTGGGGACCCATCTGTCGGCCGCGGTGCCGGAGACGAGTCCGTACGGCGCCTTTTGCGACGTGGCGCTGCTCCCGGCGGGGCGGCACACGGTGGTGGTGGTGCGGGGCGACGACACGGAGGCGTGCGCCGTGGAGGTGGGCAGTGACGTGAGCATTAGCATTGCATAGCCGGCTACTTGGCCACCTTGCTGGTCTTGCCCTTCTTCTTCTTCTTCAAGCCGCCCATGCCGCTCTTGAGCACGGCCATGTAGTCGTTCCAGAACACCTCCAAGGCGGCGGGCGCCACCACCGTCAGCACCTTGACCTTGGCGCCCTTGGCGGAGCCGTCCTTGTGCGTGCGCTTGGTGGAGGCGCCGTTGGTGGCGCGGAGGAGCACGGAGTAGGGGCCGGGCTGCTCGCCGTCGACGTCGTCGCGCTCCACAAGGCGCTTCTGCGTGAGGTACACGCTCAGCGTGCCTCCGCTGGCCGCCAACATCAGCCCCACCTGCGTGAGGAACTGGGGGGTTAGTACGGAACACGGCAGGCGCCCGGGCGGCATACCTCGTCGTTGGTGCAAGACATGAAAAAGTGACGCTCATCTCGCCATGTCGATTCTCTCGCCGGCTGAGCGGTCCTTCCTCCACGAGCTGCTCGTGGCGGTGCCGCCCGTGCGGCCCGATCTGCGGACGCCGCAGCAGTTCCGGCCGCTCGAGGCGCTGGTGGGGTTTCTCCCGCTGCTGAACGGGTCGGCGCGGCTCCGGCTCACGGACGGCAGCGAGTGCATCGTGCTGGTGAAGCTGCGGGTGGTGTCGCTTGCGTCGACGCCGCTGCTTGTGGAGGTGGACGTGGATGTGGCGGGCCACCGCGACGACCTGAACTTTGCCGCGACGCTCCGCCACCTCGTGCACTCGATTCTCGAGGCCCACATCCCGCGCGAGTGGCTCCGGCTCACGACCAAGTACGCCTTCAAGTTGTTTGTGGACTGCGTCGTGGTGTCGCACACGCTGTACCCGTTGACGCTTGTGCTGATGGCGCTGTACCTTGCGCTCCGCCTGTGCCGCTTGCCGCGGTTGGTCCTGCGGACGGACGACGCGGAGGTGGAGGAACAGCCGACGTTCAGCGACGACTGGGCGGAGGCGGCGCCGTTGATCCCGGCGCTGCTGCAGGCACAGCCGCCGTTGTTGGTGGTGGTGGCGCTTGCGGGCGGCAACGTGTTTGTGGATCCGCTGCTCGAGGAGCTGGAGGTGTGCGACAGCGCCGTGGTGTGCGGCTTTGTGCCGGGTGTGGGAGTGGTGCCGCCGATGGCGTCGGTGCTGGTGGGCCAGCAGGGCCACGGCACCAAGGGTCTTGCACCCGCGGCGTTCCCAGTCGTGCACGCGTTGGTGGCGGCGTGTGGCCTGGCGGCCGCGGCGGCCTTGGACGCGGTGGAGGAAAGCGGAGACTTGTTCTAGTATAGCTACAATATCTGTTGGTGCAACCAGTGGTAGGTCCAGGCCCCCTGGAGCGAGCCGACAGCCACGAGCAACACCATGCACAAGGCGCCGTAGGTTGTCCAGTGTGAAAACGTGGCTTCGTTCATGTCGCGGAGCCGCAGCTCGCGCTCGAGCAACCACTTCATCTGCCAGTACAACTGGTCGGCATCGCGCTCAAGCCGCTCAAGTGGTGCGCGGTACTGCGCCAATCCGACGAGCGCCAACTGCAGCCGCTGCTGCAGGGCCCGCCCGTGGTGCAGCAGATCAACGTCGAGCAGGAGCTTGACCGAGCGCGGTGCGGGCTCGGCCGTGTTCGCGGCGGTGGTGCGGATGGCAAAGCACACCTCGAACTGGCTCAGGCCGGGGCTCGCGGCGGTGTCGTGGCGCGGCGTGAACACCACCTCCTGGCGCCCGACGCAGTCCGGCACGCGTCGGAACACGTTGCGTGGGTCGTTCACGTCGCGCACGACCGCCTCGAGACGCTGGTGCTCGACGGCGGGGCCCAGGTCTATGTGCAACGCAACCAACGCGCTGGGGCGGGCGTCGTAGCACGTGCAGCGCTCGCCCGGGTCTTTGCGGGTTGGCGCGGCCACCACGAAGTTGATGGCGGGGAAGTGAGAGTAGGGGAGCTCGGCGTCAGGAGGGGGCTCGGTGGCCGCCGCGGCCACCGCAAGCGGGAGCCAGACGAGGGACGGTGGGACGCGCATGTGCTTGGGCGTGGCGGAGCGAACGAGTGTGGAGCCAAGACTGGCAAGCAGAGTTTGTTAGTTGGCAGATCACGACCGGCAGCCTGCACGGGTGAGGCGGTGCGTGCTGCACGGCGCGGGGCTTAGCGCGGGATTAGAGATACACCAGCGGGGGCGGCGGCAGCGGAGGCGCGGGGGCGGCGGGGGAAGCGGCGGCGGAGGCGGCGGCGAGAGGGATGCCGCGACGCTGGCACTCGCTGTCGATGCTGCGGATGCGCTCTTCCTGGCGCTCGATCACCTCGCGGTTCTCCTCGACCGCCTCGGCGTACACGTCCTGGGCGGACTTGTCGGGGGCGTGCTCCAACGCGGCGAGTTCCTGCTCGAGGGTGGTGTTCAGTTCGCGGAGCTTGGCCACCAGCCGCGTGAGCTGCTCGCGGGTCTGCTCGAGCTGCTCCGCGGACAAGTCCTGGAGGGCGATGCGGAATGCAGGAAGTGAAAGAGACATGGTTTATAACGCGTAAAAATGTTCTAGTAGATGAACCGGAAGTCGAGGCGCTTGTTGCCAGTGGACTTGTTGTTGCGGCGGTACTCGTCCTGCTCGTCCTCCAGCATGGCGTCCCAGACCTTGGCCTTCTGCGCGTTGCGCCACTTGTAGTAGTAGTGCGTGCCGACGAGGATGGGGAACATCAAGCCGGCAAAGCCCACGAGCACGCCGTTGCCGACGCGGTACTCGGGCGCGTCCCACGCACGGTAGATCTGCGACGAGATAATCAGCGAGATCTGCACCAGGATGTTGTAGAGCGATGCCGAGATGGTGCGCGTCTTGATCAGGTTCGAGTTCGTCGAGCACCACAGCACGCACATGGCGTGGAGGTACGGGTTGCCGAGGATCAACGTGGTGATGACAAACGTCGGCCACTTGGCCACCATCAGCCTGCCCCAGAACGCAAGCACGCAGAGAAGCGGGAACGTGTACAACGGCTGCACCAACGAGTACAAGGCGCGCAGGTTGATGCGCTCCGAGCCCCACGTGAAGGCCAACAAGAGCACGATGTGGAGCACCTGGTACGGGATGTTGAGGAGGTTGGTCTGCGTGACAGTGAAACCGAGACCCTTGAGAGAAAGCAGGAGATACGCCGTGAGCACGTTCGTGGGGCCGTACGCAACCAAGCCAATGAGGTACACCGGCCAGAGGTCGTAGTCCTGGATGCCCTTCCACAAGAGCTTGGGGGTGATGGCCTGGCGGTTGTGCATGTCGCCCTTGCTGGGGTCGTCGCGGAGCACGCGGTTGACCACGATCTTCTCCTCGCGCTCCGTGAACCAGCCCTTGGGCCGCCACGGCGCCTTGGTCTGCACCGCCAGCGGCACCATGAGGAAGAACAGCAGGAGACCGATCACCAAAGTGATCAAGCCCTCAACAAGGAACAACCACGCCCAGCCAGCCATGCCGCCGTGGCCCCGCAACTTGAGAAGCCCCACAGCGAGGAACGACGTGACAATCAGTGTGAGCGAGAGCGTTGTCCAAAAGCACGAGAGCCGCATCGGGAGCTCCTTGGAGGTGTAGAAGTACAGCATCCAGAGCACAATGTCGGGAATGAAGCCGCCCTCAATCAAGCCAATGAGCGCCCGCGTCGCGTAGAAGCCGCTTGCGTTCGTCATCTTGCACTGGCAGATGGAGACAATGCTCCAGAGCGTCATCTGGATCGGAATCCACCGGTCGGGCCCGAGCCGCTTCAGGATCAACTGCAGCGGCAACTCCGCAAACAAGAATGTGCAGTAGAAGATGGTGTTGCCGTTGTTGTACTGGTCGCGCGTAATGCCGATGTCCTTGAGAAGGTTGTCGCTCGTCGCCTGGGCGAGGTTCCCCCGGTCCGTCTGCAACGCCACAAACATGAAGCACGCGAGAAGTGTGACGCGCCAGTCGAGCCGGCGCACGAGCGCGCGCTCCTCCTCCTCCGTCCACGTAAAGTCCGGGTCAAAGTGCCCGCGGCACTCGTACTTGCTCTCCTCGTACACCTCGGCGTAGTACGCACGCACCTTGGGGTCCAAGAACGGGTTCAGCTCGAGCGTCGTCCCCAGCACCTCCAGCACGTGCAGCTCCACGTCGCCGCCCTTGAGCAACTGGTTTGCCGACCCCACGCTCACCGGCGACTCGCTCCCGGATTGGTTCTTGGTCTCAGACATGAGCGCTATGCACCACAAGACTAACGCAAGACCCCTACCCTTTATACCCTGGCCCGCGGCGCTCCAGACGCCACAGCCGTGGCACAACCAGCAGCAGATGTGGCGACATATGGCGTCAAACGCCGGAGCCGCCGGAACCAAGGCTGCCGTTTGCTGGGCAGCCGTCTTATCGCTGCTTGGCGCCACGGTTTCGAGCCACAGTGGCGCCTGGCCGCAATCACGCCACAGCACATGCCACAGCCGGCATTAGCCCACACCCCCTAGCCACACCAGCTGCAGCCTCCCCTGCGGCCTCCCCTGCGGCGCAAAACGTCTACTCACGTGTGCGTCCCCTTCCGTGTGGCGTGCGCGCACCGTGCGGGCGGCGTGCGCACACCGGCCGTATCCGCCTGACGTCATCGCGGGGTCCTACGCCGAGGCGCAGCACAACCACCGCCACTTTTCCTCCCATGTCCTATGCCCCTCCGCCGTATCCCCCGCCCGCCAGCTCGAAGACGGACGTGCCGCAGCTCATTCCCGGCGCACTTGGTCGTCTGAACACCGTCTCCAAGGCGGTGTACACGGGCGAGGACTACGACTTGGTGCTTCCGCGCATCATCAAGACGCTCAACCGCATCCAGAACCCCGACTTGTGGAAGGAGCGCTCCAAGATCGGCCGCAAGCAGAGCGTGCGCAAGTTGTTCGGCCTGAAGCCCAAGTACTCGCCCGAGGAGCACCGCAATGTCGAGCTGCGCTTTGTCGTGCTGAAAAAGTACACCCCCTTCTACACCCTGGAGGACCAGATTCTCCAGTTGTTGCGCCTGAAGCACGAGCTCACTCGCTTGGACACTGTGCGCCAGGTGTTGGGCTTTCCTGCCGGCAGCTTGGAGGAGTTGGCCCAGTTGGTCGCCTTCGACATTGTCCTCTACATCGACAACTCCGGCCTGATGACGCTGTCGCGCCGCCAGCTGGAGTTCCGCCAGATGATGCAGTACATCCGCTACCTCCCCGAAATCGGCGCCGTCTCCTTTTCGATTCGCTTCATGAACAACCACGACCGCATTGCTCTCTCCATCTCCCGCGAGCTCGGCATCCTGTTGGACAACATGGTGTCGCTGGAGGACGTCGAGCGCATCTTCCAGTCCGATGCCGTTGTCTACTCGGGCCAGACGCCGCTTGCCACCGAGCTCCGCAAGCACGTGCTCGAGGACTTTGTGTTCAAGAAGGTGCGCACGCGCTCGTTCACGCACCCCTTGTTCGTGTTGGTGCTCACCGACGGCGTGCCGTACGGCGAGCTGCCCGAGTTCGAGGTGAACGGCGTGTACAAGTTGGTCAAGCAGACCCAGAACGAGCTCATTAGGGCTGGGTTCTCCCCGTCGCTGGTTGTGTACCAGTTTGCGCAGGTGGGCGACGACAAGGAGGCCGCGGCGTACCTTGACGACTTGGACGACAACCGGGAGGTCGGCGACGTGATCGACGTGACAAACGTCTACGCCAAGGAAAACGTCCAGTTGAACAGCGACGCGCGCACCGCGGTGGGCTACTTCAAAAAGTTGCTCCTCGGCGCCGTCGACGAGCTGATGGACCAGGCCGACGAAAAGAAGTAACCACCCTGTAACTGCCACGAATACATAATAGCTACCACATCAGCCCGTCCCACTTGGCAAGCTCCTTCGCCTGGTTCGCCACGTCCATCTGCGCCTTGGTGCGCATGTAGAAGATCGGGCAGTCGTTGTTCAGACAAAGCACGTCCTGGTGGAGCAGGCCCTGGCACCGCTGGCATTCTGTCCACAACCGCAGGAACTTGGTCTCGAGCGCGCTCATCTCGCCGAGCGCATCCATGTAGTACTCGGGCGCCTTGCCGATGCAGTTGTGGCACAAGATCGGGTGGCTGTCGCCGGCCCCGAGCGGCAGCTTGCACAGCCGACACGTCTCGGTGCGCTTGGCAAACCGCATCAACCCGCTCGCCATCTTTGCCGGTGCCGCCTTGCGCACCACGCGCGTGTGCGCGCCGCTCAACAACTCCAGCTGCGCCGCCTTTTCCCCCATGATGGGCTCGAAGATGCGCATGAGCGGCTTGGCAAGCTGGTTGCCGAGATAGTACTGTGTGTCGATCGGCAACAGGTGCTGCAACACGTACAACGGGTCCTCCAGCTTCTCGTAGTTCTTGTCGCCCGAGGTCTTGATGATCACGTACGCCACGCGGTCGCCCAAGTTCGGCGCCAGTCCGGCGTCGCGCTTGCGCATCCGTTCCGCAAGCTCCACGTGCGCCTGCTTGGCCGCGTAGTCCGTCTTGGTGTACGCCTTGGTGATCACCAACTGCGACAAGTCCACCTTGTTCTGGAGAAGATCGCTGATGGTCTTCTTGACAAACTCCTTTGCGCCGTCCACGTTGCGCTCCTCCAAGATGAACTCAAGCACCCGCGTGATGACGTTCTGCACAAGCCGGCAGTTGTCGCGCCGCACCGTCTCGATGCCCTTCGTGTCCATCTTGTCCCACTTGGTTGGGTTGGTCCAGTACAAGCCCGCGTACCGCTTCTTGTTGATGAGAAGGTACGGGAAGTACACCTTCTCGAACTCCAACTTGATGGGGTCCACAAAGTGGTGCGACACCATCTCAGCCGCCTCCTCGCCCAAACGCATGCACTCGGCCAAGTCGGTGGGCCCGAACCGCACCATCACCGAGTCCGTGTCGCCGTAAATGACGTCGGCGTCGTACTCGTATCCGTTCTTGATCGTGTAGTACTCCATCACCACCTGCTTGGTCTTTTCGATCATCTCGCGGCCATACGCCGTCACCAGCGACAGGATGGCAAGGCAGGGGAGCTTGCCCACCGTCGCGCCCGTGAAGCCGTACACCGAGTTGGCGCTGATCTTCAACGCGAGCTGCCGCCCGTTCAACACATCGCGCTTGAACGGGTCCTTCTCGCGCTTCAAGTCGCCCTTGGCCTGTTTCCGTGCTGCCAACAACTCCTTGAGAATCGTCGGGAGAATGCCCTCGCGGCGCGACGACCTGACGAAAAAGTCGCCGTTTGGCGTGCGCACATAGTCCTTGTCGAGCTCGAGCCCTAACCGGTCGATCGTCGGCTTGGTGACAAGCGTGGTGTAGCACAAGTTGTGCGCCATCATGATCAGCGGGTAAAGCGAGGCAAAGTCCAACGTGGCAATAGGCACGTCGTAGTAGCCGCGCTTGGGCTCGATCACGGTGGCGCCCTCGTACTCCTGGTCCGAGCCCTCCTGGCGCAAGTTGGGAATCACCACCCCAAGCTCAAGACACTTGCGGAACAACTGCGAAATCACCTTGATCTGCTGCCCGCGCGAGAGGAGGAACGAGAACGGCACGCCCGTCACGCGTGCCATCTCGGTGTAGTTGATCAAGCACATGAGCTTCTCGAGGAGCCGCATCGGGAGATACGCGTCCTTCAAGCAGTACACGGCGAGCCGGCGGCGGGTCTCGGCATCGCCGTTCTGGAGGTCCGTGATGATGCCGTGGTGCACGTCCTCCTTCTGCTCGTTCAAAAAGTGGGCCAGCACCAGGTTCAACGTGTACAGTCGGAGCTTGTACTCGCGCTGCACAAACTGGAGAAGGTCGAGCTGCATGCGCCCGTCGATGTTCACCACCTTGTTCTCGCGCGTGCCGTACGCCTTGGAGGAGAAGACCGTGTCGCGCATCTCCTGGCGCACGTACCGGAGACGGCCAAAGAACGGGAATCCCTTCAACCCCAAGTGCTCGGCGCGGTTGAGCAAGTACGGGAGGTCAAAGTTGGCGGTGTTGTAGCCAATGATCACGTCGGGGTCCAGCTTGACAATGAAGTCGCGCCACGCCATCAACATGTCCAGCTCGCGCTCATGCTCAAAGATCTGCAGACCCACGATCGGCGAGCACGTGTTCACCGTGAAGACGTTGCGGATGAACGGCTGCTTCTCGCCGGTGGTGGACACCACGTTGGCAATCTGGATCACCGGGTCGTGCTCCGCCTCCGGGAAGATGCCCTTGCGGCCGGCGCACTCAATGTCGAACGAGAGCACGCGCAACGGCGCCATCTTCAACCACTCGCCGTCAGACAGATGGCTCACGAGCTGGGAGTAGTGGATCGACACCTCGAGCTGGCACGTCAGCACCATGGCGCTCTCGGCCACGGGCGTGTATGTGCCGGCGGGGAGCGTCACCCACAGCATGCCGGTGATCTTGCGGTCCACCATGAGGCGCAACAAGTACTGGATGTTGTCAAAGGTCATGCAGTTGGAGGGAAACATGTTGTGGAAGTGCACCTCGCCGCGCTCGAACGCCGTGCGCACCTTGCTGAGATGCTTGGGCGTGTCCACCACCACCTTGAGGAACGGCGTGTGCACGTTGCCGTTGAAGCCCCAGATGCTCTCTTTCATCACCACCTCCACCAGGTGCACCGAGCCGTGTGCCTGCTGGAGGTGCTTGGTGAGCTCGGGCGCCATGTCCTCGCGGAACCCGGCCGGCGCCGGCACGTACATGTAGTGCATGAAGCCGGTCACGTCGCAGAGCACGGTGTTGCCATCGTCGGTGATGCCAAAGAAACGGAGCACCAGCTCGCCCCCCACCGTCGCCTCCTCGGCGTCGAGCTGCATGAAGTGGAGGTCGGTTGCGGCGGGATCGAAGCCCGCGGGGAGCGGCGGACGGCTCCACTCCTGGTGCTCGGGAGAGCTGGCGGAGGGTGCCATCGCCTTGAGCTCCAGCTCGAACTTGGACGGCTCCGAGGCCTCCATGGCGGCTGCGGCCGCGTCGAGACGGCGCCGCTTTGCGTCAGAAGCAGACATGGGCGCTCGGAACGCGCTCGCCACTGACGCGTCGCATCACGTGCAGAGTGCGCCGCCGCTTCGGGCAGGAAGCACCGGTTGCCGCATCGGGGCGATGAGCTGCGGCGCTGACATTTTTTTTTGTTCCGCACGCTTCCACGCTATGCCGACCGAGTTGGAAGAGCTTGTGGAGTTTCTCCACTCCCCGCAGCCGGCGGTGAAGCAGATTGCGCTCGACAACTGCGTGCAGTTCTCGGCGCCCGGTCCGCACCAGAAGATCTTTGCCTACAACAACTACACGGCGATCGCGGACCTCAAGACGCTCGCGCAGGACAAGGGCCGCACGACGGTGCGCCAGCTGGTGACCATTCTCGCAAACCTTTGCGACGACACGCAGGTGCGTGACTTGATTGCCGAGGACCGCGACTTCATCCGCTGGCTCGTGTTCGAGATCTGCAACGTCGGCAACATGAACGCCGACTTGATGTGCATTCTTCTTGCGAACGTGGCCAAGAACGACAAGGTGCAGGCGGTGTTTGAGTTCACGCAGGACGAGATCAAGAACGACGAGAACAAGGTGTTCACGTCGACCAATGCGGTCGACTGTCTCATGGACTGCTTTGTCAAGGGCGCCGACCGCTCGCTCAACAAGTACGCCGACTTTGACTACCTCGCGTACTTTTTCGCCAACCTCCTGCGCTTCATTCGCTGCCGCGACTATCTCGTGACCGAGCAGGCGTATGACGGCGTGGTTCCGCTCTCCAAGTTGCTCGTGTTCACGGAAAAGTACGACCTGCGCATCCGCCGCGAGGGCGTCGCCTCTACCATCAAGAACGCCTTGTTCGACACGCAAAAGCACATGCTCTTGATGGACACCGACGGGACCAACTTGTTGCCGTACATTTTGTTGCCGCTTGCGGGCAGCGAGGAGTTGGACGACGACGAGATGTTTGCCCTCCCCGACGAGTTGCAGTTGTTGGGCGACGACAAGGTGCGCGACCCGCTCCCGGAGGTGATGGCGGTGCACTTGGAGCTGCTCCTTCTCTTGTGCACGACGCGGCCCGGGCGCGAGCACTTGCGCGACAAGAGCGTGTACCCGTTGGTGCGCGAGTTGCACAAGGTGGTGGAGGACGAGCAGGTGGGCGACTTGTGCGACCGGTTGGTGCAGATGTTGATGCGCGACGAGGCTGCCGTGGACGAGCCTGCAGACGAGGACAGCGACGACGAGGCCATTGTCGAGGTGGCGTAAACGGTAATGTACTTCGCATAGTCTACTCCTCCCCCTTCACCACCAAGCGCCCGCCGATCAACTTGAGGCGTTCCTTGGCATACGCAACCACCCGGCGCTTGTTCTCCGGATTCTGGCGGATGCGCGCCAGCAACTGCTGCAACAACTCGCGCAACGTCAGCGCGCCGTCGCGCACTGCCTGCACCACCTCCGCCGCCGTCACCAACAGGCCGTCCCGGGCGTCGCCAGGCAGGGGCGACAGCAGCACGCGCGGCTCCGGCAGCAGCGGCCGCTCCGGGATCCCGGCAGTGCCCGGCTCCATCTTCACCGCCGCCTCTGTGTCGGTGGCCATCGCGGAGGGCGTCGGAGCTGCCAGCACGAGTGACACCGCCGGTGCGGGCATGATCATCGCCCGCTTGGTGATGCCGGGGTTCCACTCGCCCTTGGGAAACTGCGACAACACCTGCGGCGAGCTCTTGATGATGACAAACCCGTCGTAGTGCTGGCGCACACGGGTCACGCGCTTGCGCCGCTTGGGCAGCACCAGGCGGCCGTCTGGGGGCAGCACCAGCAGCTTGGGCGGGATCGCCGGCGCCAGCTCCAGCTTGACCTTTTCCTCGTCCTCGTCCTTGTCCTCCAAGTCGCTCAGCAGGATGTACGGGTTGGCCTCCTCATCGTCACTGTCGTACAACCCGCCGTTCATCTCGCGCTTGGCAAGGGTCTTGCGCATGCGGCGGCCCTCCTTGTCCTCCTTGCGGTCGCCAAAGAGGTCCTCCATATCGTCGTCCTCGTCAGCCTCGAAGGCGTTGGCCTTCAACATCTCACGCTTCATGCGCTGCTCGCTCAACTTGTTCTCCTCGGCGTCGCCGTCCATGATTGGTGCCTCCTCGTCGTCGGCAAACTCCTCGTCAAAGTCCAAGTCGTCGTGGTCCAGGTCGCGGTCGGCGTTCGTGCGGCTGCTGCTGCCGCCGCCCACGACGGTGCGGATGCCCGGGGCCCACGGCTGCGTGCGCCGAAACCGCAGGTCCAACTCGCCGCTCGCCTCGCCCTCTTGCTTCAAGTTGCGCATGTGCCAGCGCAGCACCGTCTTCTTCTTCTCCATGCGCTCCTCTGCCTCCTCGAGCGTCAACGTGGCGTACTTGTTGCGCTGCAGGAACTTGTACACCTTGTTCGCGGGCACCATCTTGAACACGTTCTGCGCCTTGTTGTACACAAGGAACGCGTACGTGTCCAGCGTGCCCGCCTCGTACGAGCCCACAAAGGTGTTGCGGCCGTGGAAGTCCTCCAAGACCCACGGATAGTACTCCTCGTAGCGCAACTGCCGCTTGTCCTCGTCCATCATCACCACCTGGCGCGTCAGCTTGCGGAACTTCTTCAGGCGGCGCGGGCGGCTCAGCTCGGGCGCCACCTGCAGCAAGTCTGCCACCAAGGGCGTGCCGTCCGCATCCACCGCGGCGGGCTTGAGCGTGCCGTCGGGGTTGTAGCGCTGCTGCTTCTCCAAGCGCTCGAGCTCCTCGTTCTGGCGCGTGCGTTCGGCAATGTCCGCCATCAGCAACTGGAACTGGAGGTTTTTGGGGTCCTTGCGGTGGAGGCGCACCGGCGGCTCGAACAGCTTCGGGTCCACGTTGTTGCGGCTCTGGAACTTGAGGAGGTGGTGGCGGATGTCGTCCACCTCCTCGGCCGAGCAGCACACCACGGGGATCAGCTCCACGTCCGGGATGCTCGCAGCGCCCTCCGGCTTGACCAGCATGGAGAAGAGATGGATGGACACGAGTGTGCGCGCACCACGCTCCCCGAGTATTCATGGACAGCGACAAGGTGGTCTACGCGCCGTGGGTCGCCCACAACCGGCGGCTGGTGCAGCACGTGCACGACGTGGCGCTGCTTGCGCTCGGGGTGGCGGCGGGGGCGTTGCAGCTCGAGGGTTTCCGGGGTTTTGGGTTGTTTGTGGCGGGCTCGTTGGCGGTGAGCGCCGTCGTGGTGGCGGTGGTGGCGGGCGGCGTGCCGGGGCGCTACTTCGAGAGCCCGGTGCGGGACGTGGTGTGGGGCGGCTTGTCGTCGGGGGTCGCGGGCTACGTCATGATGTGGTGCTTGATGTACGCGTTGATTGACACGTAGGCAGGGGCAGCGTGGGCGCGGCGCGGCACGGAGGCGGCACGGGGACGCCATGGGCCGCGGCGGCCGTCCCTCCGAGTGCGCAAGCAGACCGACGGCCGCAGTCCCCCCGCGGCGCCCGCCGCAGGCCCGCAGGCCCGCCGTCTCCGCATTCTTGAATCCCTCCATCCCTTTTTCCACTTGACTCATCCCATGTCTGTCGCCACGAACCCCGAAGAACAGTACCGGCTCATCACGAAGAACCTCCAGGAGGTGCTCAACGGGCAGATCATCAAGGACGTGCTCGAGAAGGAGCAGCGGCCGTTGCGCATCTACTGGGGCACGGCGCCCACGGGCAAGACCCACTGCGGCTACTTTGTGCCCATGACGAAGCTCGCACACTTTCTCAAGGCAGGCTGCGAGGTGACGGTGCTCCTTGCGGACCTCCACGCGTTCTTGGACAACATGAAGGCCACGTTGGAGACGGTGGCGCACCGGGCCAAGTACTACGAGAAGACGGTGAAGCTGATTCTCACGTCGATCAACGTGCCGATCGACAAGTTGCACTTTGTCATGGGCTCGCTGTACCAGACGTCGAGCGACTACACGATGGACATCTTCAAGATGCTGAACGTGTGCTCGGTGAACGACGCCAAGCGCGCGGGCGCCGACGTGGTGAAGCAGACGGAGAACCCGTTGTTGAGCGGCCTCATCTACCCGCTCATGCAGGCGTTGGACGAGGAGTATCTCAAGGTGGACGCGCAGTTCGGCGGCGTGGACCAGCGCAAGATCTTTGTGCTTGCGGAGGAGAACTTGCCGCTGTTGGGGTACAAGAAGCGCGGCCACTTGATGAACCCGATGGTGCCCGGCTTGGGCCAGGGCGGCAAGATGTCGGCGCTGGACCCGAACTCCAAGATCGACATTTTGGAGGAGCCCAAGGTGGTGGAGAAGAAGATCAAGGCGGCGTTCTGCGCGGCAGGCGACATCAACAACGGCTTGATTGCGTTTGTGGAGAACGTGCTCTTCCCGATCTACGAGGTGAAGCACGACAAGGAGGGCGAGTTTCTCTTCCACGTGGCGCGCCCGGACAAGTTTGGCGGCCCGTTGACGTACACGCTGGTGCAGCAGATCAAGGACGACTTTGCGGCCGAGAAGCTCAACCCGGCGGACTTGAAGACGGGCGTGGCGGCGGCCATCAACGAGTTGCTTGCGCCGCTCCGGCAGGCGTACGCGGAGGACCCGGAGTTCCAGGAGGCGCTGGAGAAGGGCTACCCGGCTCCGAAGCCGGTGGAGAAGAAGGCCAAGAAGGCGAAGGACCGCGGCTCGCGCTACCCGGGCGCGGCGCCCGTCGAGGCGGCGGCGGAGAAGTTGGCCGAGGCCAAGTTGGAGTAGACATAGACGCCTGTTGGTGGGCTGGGCGGCGCAGCGCCGGCCCGCGGAAGGCCACGCCCGTCCGTACCACGCGCGCAGACGCCACTCACGTGTTTGTGCGCCGACACTTTCTCCACCTTTTCCTATGGGCTTGTTCACGGGACTGAAGACGGAGGCGGCACCCGCGGCGCCGCTGGCTCAGGTGCAGGCGATCCAGCACGAGATTGCTCTGGAGTTGGCCAAGGCGAACGCGACCGAGTTGGTCAACAAGCTCACCGAGAACTGCTTCGCTTTGTGCATCGAGCAGCCGCAGGCCCTGGTCACCGCCGGCCAGGAGGCCTGCACCAACCAGTGCGTCGAGAAGTACATGCGCGCCTGGAACGTCGTGTCCAAGGCCTACGTGGCCCGCATCCAGCAGCAGTAGCCATGCACAGTGTATATTCGCCACGGCGCCAATAGATAGCCGCTTCTTACTCGTCGTCCTCCTCCTCGCCACCGAGCGAGCCCTTGATGTCCTTCCACAACTTGCCCTTGTTGTGGTTCTCGTACCACTTGGTCACGGCAACGTCGAACGCCGGCTGGAACACAAAGGCACCGGTGATGAAGGTGCCCACCATCACCGAGTTGCGCTTGAAGAGCGTGTTGACAATCAGGGTGTACACAGACTGGGGTTAGTACCGGAGCCGCAAGGCGTCCACGCGCCCGTGCAGCCGGCGGCGCCGGCAGGCACCGCGCCCGGGGAAGCATACCATGATGGAGTGGTTGTGTCTGCGTGCGAAAATCGCGCCGTGTGATTGGCTTGCAGTGCATTACGTAAGCACGGTCACGTGTGCATGTCGCGGTCGCGGTCGTGGTCGTCGCGGTCGCCTCGGCCGGTGCTGTCGCTGGCGTCGTCGGCGGTGGTGTCGCTCTCGCTGCTCCCGTCGGCGCCAGCAGCCTCGCCAGCACCACGCCGGAGCAACAACTGCTGCGCCGCCCGCATGAACGCCATCACCCCCCGCGACGCCTCGGTCGACGAGTCCAGCTCCTCGCTGTCGCT
Source organism: [Candida] pseudocylindracea (assembly GCA_030558265.1). Classification (NCBI taxonomy): domain Eukaryota; kingdom Fungi; phylum Ascomycota; class Pichiomycetes; order Serinales; family Debaryomycetaceae; genus Limtongozyma; species [Candida] pseudocylindracea. The sequence continues at coordinate 99,018 of JAJMSD010000003.1, forward strand.
GTCCGCCCGCTGCATCCCCGCGAGCCCCGGCAACAACGTCTCCTCCTCCTCCGTGAGGTCGATGTCCACGCCGTCCACGTTGATTGTGTTCATCGCCCGCGCCGTCAACAGCCGCATCTCCGCGATGTACACCTCCAACTCCCCCGCAACCCACCGCCGGCTCAACTCCCGCCACCGCTCCATGTTCAACCACGCCAGCTGCCCCACCCGCAACACCAGCAGCAGCGTCTCGCCGTGCTTGTTGAGATACGGCAGCGGAAGCGACACGGGCATCCGCAGCGGCCGCCACGGCCGCTCCGCATCCACCTCCGGCTCCGGCAGCTCCCCCGCCACCCGCGGCTCCATCAACAACACCAGATTGTCGCTCGGCTGGAAAAACATCCCCACAGGACCCACACACTGGTCCGCGTGCCTCCCAATCACGTCGTAGGCCTCATGCGGGTGCCCTTCCACGAGCAGCAAAGTCTCGCCGCACAAGAGGCAGTGGTACGAGTCGAGACGCGCCGGCAGCACCCCCATCTCGTGGACAAGGTCATGGAGCAGAAGCGGCATCCATACAAGCCGCACCACGCCGGGGTACTCAAACGCCGCCGCCTTTGCCGGCAGCATCTCCGCAAGAAACACCGCCGTCGTCGCCACGCTCTGCTCGAGCGAGGCCGCCGCCGCCGCCACCTCGCCCGCCGACGGAAGCTGCATGTGCGCCGCAAGAACCAGTGCAGCACCCTCCTGCAGCACGCCCTCAAGCGCGGCCACAAGCTTGGCGTCCCGCTCGGCCGCCTCGGCCAGCGGGAGAAGCACGCTGCGGAAGAGCCAGAGGCAGCGGTACAACGGGAGAATCGCGCGGGCAACCGCCACCGCCACACCGGCGTCGCCGGAGCCACAGAGAGCGGCAATCTGCTCCGCGCCGCGCCCGGCCCGCTCGACCTGCACTGCAAACGCCGCCCGGAGCCGGGCCGCCTCCTTGGCCACGACCACGCGCGCCACCGTCTCGAACGACTCGCCACCCAGGAAGAACAACTCCACAAACTCGCCAAACGCAAACCCGTCGTACGCCTCCCACCACGGCAGCGTCCCCGGACCCTCCCACAGGGCACGTTCCGTCCGCGCACACGTCGTGACGTCGTCCATGTGCCGCCCCACGAGCGCCCGCATCTGCACAAGCGCGCGCACCAACCAGCGGTCCTTGTCTTTCAACGCCACAAACAGCCCGAGCAGCCGCGCACCGACTAGCCGGCTCGCGCGCTCGTGCGCCATGATGGCATTGGTCACCATGTGCTGCTGCAGCAGGAGCATGTCCAGCGCCAACGCAGGCTGCCGGCGTGAACAGAGCACGCTGTAGTGCTCAAACACAAGCCGCCGCGCTGCATCCGCAAGCGACTCGTCCGCGGGAGGCGCCGTCGTCTGCAACAGCAACAACAGCGGGCGATCGCGCGAAATCACGCGCCGCCGTGCGTACATGCGCGACCGCACGCTCCGCACGCTCCACTTGAACTGCGGCGCGCCCGTGTGCGGGTCCTTGCTCAACTCCTCCGTCCACTTGGGGACAAGAGCAAGCGTGTTGTGGTGCACGAACCGGTCCAGCACCGTCCTGCAGTTGGCCATCGTGTGGTCCTTCCACATGCCGTGGTAGCTGGTGGTGCTGGGGGCGGTGCGCGTCCACAGCTCCGCCGAGCCGTCGTCCCAGCCCCCGTCGGCCGGCGGGAGGAACAGCGGCATGAACGCGTTGTTGGTGGAGCGGCACAACGGGCACTCGAACTGCATGCCGGGCCGCGCGTCGTTGCGCACCAGCTCCTTGAAGCACCGGTGGTGCATCCCGTGGCCGCACGTCGTCGCGTGCAGCTGGAACCCTCGCAGGAACACCAGGCGCGGCGCCGCAAAATGCCCGTACAGACGGGCGCCGATCCACTTGTCTGCCGGATCGCCGCTCGCAAACGGCTCGTTGGGCCATTCGGCAAGCGCGGCCACAAGACCCCGCGCCATCGCCTCCTCGTCCTCTCCGCCCACCTGCATCCGCGCATGCACCGCCAGCGCCGAGAGCCACACCGGGAGGCCGAACAATTCGTCGGGCGTCTCGGGCTGCTGACACAAGATGCATTCGCGCGGGCCCGCCAGCCACATGTTGGCCTCGCCCTCGAGCGCCTCGGGAACCTCCTCCGCATCGTCCGGGTTCATCTCCACAAACTCTTGCTGCTGGCGCGCAAAGCGGGCAAAGATGCGCTCCTTGCGCTCCTGAGCAAGCCGGTGCTGCCGCTCACGCACCAGCTCAAGTCGGCCGCCCTGCGCACGGTAGCGGTCCACGTACTCCTGGCCAAACGAGTCCACGAGCCGCGACACCACAGACGCATCGCGGTCGCTCACGTACTGGAGAAGGAAGTCCGCCTTTGCGCGCACCTCCTGCCGCATCCCCAGCGTGGCAACGGCAAGAAGCAGATTGCACACCGGATACAGCAAGTATGCCGCGGGGAGCTCACCCTCGTGGCCGGGGCTCTGCGCATAGTCCACAAACACCGCATGCAACACATGCAACAACTGCGGAAGGTATGTGTCCAGCGTTTCCTCGTCCTCAACCGCATGCTGCATCGCCTTGTAGACAAACTTGGCAAACGTGGGGGTCCGCGTGAAGGCACCAATTGCCAGATAGGCCATGGCCACGGGCGGCAACTGCGGCATCAACACCACGTCTTCTGTCTTGCACCGCTTCTGGCCGGAAATGGCTGCGCGCAAGGCGTCCTCGAGCTCAGGACCGCGGAACACGTCGGCCGCTCCGTCAAGCGGGTCCAACTGGCTGAACAACTTGGCCCGCAACCGGTAGAGCCCCGTGTCGGACAAGCTCAGCGGCGGCGTGTAGTCGGCCACCTCCCCAAGCACCTCATCAATCTGCCTGTAGTTGCTGACCACATCGGGGAGGTGGCGCTGGAGGTCGGAGTAGGTGCGCGGCCCACTGGCAAGGCAGAAGCACACCACCCGGCGCGCGTACTCCCGCATCCGGTTCAGCAGCATCGCCTCAACCACGAACAGGTCGCGCAGGGCAATCAACTTGTACACGTAGAACAAGAACTCGCCCACCACCAGCGGAAGCCGCTCCTCGTACACGGTCGCCTCCCACAGCTCCTTGCCGACAAACCACTTGAGGAGCTCCCACCGCTCGAGGGTGTTGTAGACAAAGCGGTCCAAAAGCTGGGGGCCCTCTGCGGCCGCCGCCAACGCCGCCAACTGGTTGAGGTGCACGTCGCGCGCATGGCCGCCGCTCTTCAACATCAGCCGCGAGTACAACAGGGCCTGGTGCACCACCAGCAAGCCGTTGCGGACCCAGAAGCCGGTGCGGATCTGCGCGCACAACACGATCAGCCGGAGCAGCACGTCCGAGACCGGAAGCAACACATCGGCGGGGAGCATCAGCACGCCGGCGGCGCCCTCCTGCTCAAGCACCCAGCTCAACAACAGGTTGAGGGGGTTGATGAACGCCGTGGGGAGCAGCAGCACGGTGTACTCAAACACCTGAATGCCGTCGACATACGCCGTGTGACGGCGCGGGTGCAGCACCTCGAGGATCTTGGCAGCAATGCCCTGCGTGCGCAACTGGCGCAGCCCCCACAAGCCCGCCAGGGTCTCCTCCAGCAGGGGCGGGCGCACGCCTGGCGCCATTTTCTGGATCATCAGCGCCACATGGAAGGCGTGTGTAAAGTGGTGCTGCCAGCGCGCGTCCTCCGTCTCGACGTGGGTGCCGACGCGGCGCTTGATGCTCCACAGCGACTGGAAAAGCAGCACAAGCAGCACGAGCGCGTCCCACAGCTCCCGCAGGTAGGTGAGGTTCTTTTCGCTCGTCACCTCCAAGATGTGCACCAAATCGTTGAACACGCGCAGCACCAGGTCGCTCATCATCACCGCCGACTCCAGCTGGGCCGTGGGATGGAACACCAACTCCAGCAGCACCGAGGGGCTGCGGTCCCGCGGGAACGGGTCAGCGGAGGAGCGGGTGACGCACTGCGGACGCAACACCGCCATGGCTGCATGGGCAATGTTGGCCAACCACCCGCGCTCCACCATCATCTCCACGTTCATGGGACACGTGAACAACTGGGTGGTGGCCTCCTCGATCATGTGCAAGTGCCATTCGCGATCGCAGTTGGCCTTGAGCAGAAGCAAGCTGGCGTACATCTCGACAAACTGCTCGCAGAAGCGCTTCTTGTACTCGAGGTCGCTCACAAGCACGCCCACCGTGAGCTCGTGCATGTTGCTGCGGAGCAGTTTCCAGAACCGGATGTCGTAGTACATGAGGCACTGGATGCGGCTCTGAAACGGCTCGGGGTCCAGCGCCCGTTGCACGAGGCGGTCGCCGAACGGGATGCAGTTGTCCGTGGAGAGGCCCACTGCGGCAGCGTCCAACCCGCTGGGGGTACACCGCAGGATGGTGCGGAAATGGGGCAGCAGCGATGTGAGCGAGCGGCAGATGGCGCGGCGAGCGGCCAGCTGGAACGACACGTCCGGGAACAGCGTCAACAGCACGAGCCATTCCACGAGGGCGGCGGCCGTCTCCTCGCGGCGGAACAAGTCCATCGGCGTGATGGTGGCCACCAAGCCGGTCAGCTCCAACCGGGTCTTGGCCTCCATGAGCTGCAGCGGGCGCGGGCGCGTCAACATCAAGTGGCGGCCAACCGTGTCGATCTGCAGCGCCACGTTGCTCGCGGTGGAGCGGTCGCACCTGATGCAGTCAATGATGCGCGACGTGGCGTCCTTCCAGTCGTGGTTCTCGTCGTTGTATAGCACGAGCCCAAACGCGCTAGCATCGGAGCAGCGCACTGCCAACGCGTCCTCGTGCGCCTTGAAGTAGTCGTGCACGGGGCCGATTGTCAACACCGACTCCTCAAACGTGGTCACCACAAAGTCAAGCGCGGTGTCGATGGTTGTCTGGAGCGCCTCAAGCACGTCCTCGGGCACGTCGGCGACGTCGGCGACGTCCGCCGTGTTCACCTGCTCGTCGGTGCACTTGCAGCTCAACGTGCGGTTCCACGCCTCGGGGTCGCCACAGTCGCACATGCCGCTGCCATCGCGCGCCACATACACCAGCACCAGATGGCCCTCGTGGTCGCTGGGCAAGAAACAGTGCGCACACAAGACGCACAGGCTGTCAAAGCCGCACTCGGCGCAGCGGTAGACGGGACTGCCGGCCACGAGCTTGCGACCGCAGGGCCGGCCCGGATGTGCCACCAGCGCCGCGCTCGGCGGCACGTCGGCCAACGCCGACCAGTCGCCAAAGATAGCCTCCTCCCACGCCGCCGGGTGCCGGGGAAGCAGCGGGAACAAGCGGGGCAACCACCGGCCGCTGCCGGTCGCGGCGTACCAGAGCGGCCCCACCACACGCGACGCCGTGGGGAGCCCGTCCGGCACGTCGAGCGGGAGCCAGTTTCGGAGTCGCTGAGCCGTCGCGCCGTCCATCAGAAGCAAGTCTGCTCGATGTGTCAGCCGGTCGCAAAGCCGTCACGTGTGGCGCTGCATCCGGCACACAGCCTCCTGCACACACGCGCCCCTGCACGTGCCGGCATCGGCGCGATTTGCCTCCGCGAGGTGGCGAGTGCGGCGACTGTTCCCGTTCCCAATTCGCTGTGCACAGCCAGTCCCCCAGCCGTACAATGCCCGAGAATATGCCGACGGGCCTTCCGCTGTATCTCGCGGCGATGCCCGAGGTGTTTGGTTTCCGCATGGATGCGGCCGCGCGGCGCCACCTCCGGCGCGCGTTGTACTACGCCGCCAGCAACCGGGGGCAGCACGTGGACAAGTTCTTTCCGCACCTCGGGGCGACGCAGCGTGAGGAGCTCTCCGACAGCGTGTACGCCAGCGCCACAGCCACCACGGGCGAGTGGCACATTGACCAGAACGCGAACCGCAACCCGAGCCATCTGCACCGCCCGTGCGCACGCAAGTTCATGAAGGGCGAGCCCATCTACCGCTGTCTCACGTGCGGGATTGACGAGACGTGCGCCATGTGCGCGCGCTGTTTCAGCCGGGAGGACCACGAGGGGCACACGTTGGTGAGCACGATCTGCACCCGGAGCAACTTGAGCGGGATCTGCGACTGCGGCGACCCCGAGGCGTGGAAGGTGCCGGTGCGCTGCCTGCACTACTACACCGAGAGCGGAAACGACGCCGACCTCCCGGCGGACCTCGAACAGGCGTTTTTCGAGACGGCAGAAACGGCGTTGGACTACTTGGTGGACGTGATGCGCCACTGTGACATTGTACATCTCCTGGACACGGGCTTGAGCGAGGAGGCGGTGGTGGCGTACTCCGAGCAGTGCACGTTGGACCCGTCCTTTTACGACAACCGCCGCGACCCCAACTCGAGCGAGTACTGCCTTGTGTTGTACAACGACTTTGTGCACCACCAACGCGACGCAGTGCTGCGGATCCGCGCCGCGCTGGGCCGGGTTCCCGAGTTTGCCGAGATGGTGACCGAGCAGGTGGAGGTGTACGGCAAGGCGGTCGTGCTCACACTGTCTGACGTGGCGCTGTTGCGAGAGTGCCAGAGCGTCCTTTCGCTGACGGGGCTCGCCACGCTGATCCGCAGCGCGCGCGACGTGTTCCGGGAGGACATGTGCGACGAGATCGTCAAGTGGATGTGCAGCGTCACGGCCAACCTGCCGTTGTTCACGTTGTACGACGCGCCGAGCGACTGGTTTTCGCGGCTGGTGGTGCGCAAGTGGCGGCACGACTGGTTGGAGGCGTGCGTGGACACCCCCCAGGACTGGCGCCACCCCCCGCAGGACGAGCCTTCCGAGACCTATGTTCCGGGACGCCTTTGTCAGAGCGTGTGGATCCCCGTGCTCCCGCACTTTGCCTCGAACCGGTGTCCTGGGTACTGGGAGCCGCCCGCGGTGCTGTGGGAACTCCCGGAGTATCTCTGCCGCGACACGATGTACAACTTGTGGCCGCTCGCCGACAGCGTGTACCTGGAGGTGCCCTTTGTGGGGTCGCGCCTCCAGTACTTGCTCTACTTTGACATTCGGTTCTGGGACCACGTGCGGCCGATGTTGCACGACTTGTACATCGAGGCGATGGTGGGCAACTTGAAGTACCGTGCGGTGCAGCTGGCGCAGTACGTGGACATCCACCCGATGTTGATGCAGATGTACTATCTGGTGGACCGCCAGCCCGAGAGCAACATGATGTGCATGATGCTGACACAGTTCTTCACGTCGCCGCTGCATGCCACGGCGATTGCGCGGCACGGCGACCTTCTGCGGATGGTGGCAACCGGATACGGGCTCTTGACCATGGAGCAGGCGGTGCGGCCGCTGCTGGTGGACTTGAGCAAGCCGGCTCTCATGCAGAGCGTGCGCAACCGTCGCTGGGGCATCATCTTCCTGGACATGCGCTACGTGCTTCTGTTGGCGGAGGAACCGCGCGAGGTGTTTGGCTTGCCGTTTGTGCAGCAGGTGTGCGACTTTCTTGCCTTGTTCCAGGGCCACCCGCTTCTCCAGCGTGCGGCGGTGGAGCACGTCGAGTACGAGCTGAATGACCACACGTTCTACTTTGCCGCGTTCCAGATGGTGCTGCGGTGGGCAGAGAACGTTGCGGGGGTGGTGCCGCGCTTGCCGGCGCTGCTGCGGCGCGCCGACGGCGTGCAGGCGGTGCGCTACGTGGTGCAGATGCTTGCAGACATCGACCAGGACTTTTACTCGGGCATTGCCGCCGGGAGCACGGACGCCGGTCCGCTCACGATCAAGACGTACGCCGCCGGCAACCAGGTGCTCTCGACGCCCGAGTTTGCGGTGCAGCTGCAGAAGGTGAGCATCATCCACCCGCTCCAGGCGTTTCTTCTGTGGCTCGTGGAGGCGGTCGGGTTTGTGCACGCGCAGGAGATCCAGGCGAACGTGAACGCGTACTACCAGGGCCCGCACCCGCTCCAGTTGTATGACTACAACTTGCGGACGGCGGTGGTGATTGCGCAGGTCAAGACCGGCTTCTGGGTGCGCAACGGGTACAGTGTCAAGAACCTGATGCAGTTGTACCGGCTGCTGGCAATGCGGGAGGCGGGGTTCGTGCGGGACTTGTACATGTGCCAGATGTGTGCAACCAGCTGCGACCCCGACAGCGTGATGTTGATGTTTCTTGAGCGGTGGCTGTTGATGCGGTGGCGCGCCAGCGGCCACGACGACTTGCTGGTGTACGACAAGCTGGCGTTGGTGGCGATGGTGGAGGAGTTTTTGAACTTTCTTCTCTGGGTGGCCACCGACACGGCCTTCTTGCGGGCAACCCACACGAAGGAGGATGTGCAGGTGCTCACGCTCCGGAGGGAGATTGTGCACATGTTGGCGCTCCTGCTGCCGAGCTACTCCAAGTTGCAGCTGGAGATGCCCGAGAACATTGCCATGAACAAGAAGTTCGAGGCGGTGTTGGCGCAGGTGTCGACGTTTGTGGCCCCGAAGGGTGTGAGCGACAGCGGCAAGTACGAGTTGAAAGACGAGTGCTTTGACGAGGTGAACCCGTACTACGTGCACCTCACCCTGAACCGCCGGGAGGAGTGCATCAAGATTGTGAAGCAGCGGTTGGCGCAGAGGGAGGGGGTGCCGGTGGAGCAGGTGTGCATCATGCCGCCGCGGGACGTGGTGGACACAGCGGCGCCGGGGTACGACCTCGGGATGTTTGCGCATGTTGCGGGGTTCACGACACTGCTGTTGTTTGTGCAGTTTCTTGCCAGCACGGCACGGTTTGTGCTTGCGGACGTGGGCGCGAACGAGGGCATCTGCGATGTGTTGTTGCACATGACGCTTGTTGCGGCGTTCGAGCTGCACACGGACACCCTGCGGCCGGTGTGTTTCTACACCCATGTGTTTGCGCGGTTCGATCAGGAGGAGCCGTTGGTGGCGCTGCTTCACCGGATGCTCGGGGAGCTGGCGTTGGTGCAGCACCACGCAAAGGTGCGGGCAATCTTCCGCACGGTGCTGGAGCGGCACGCGGACTTTGGCGCCCGGCTTGCAGGCGCGGTGGCGTTGACGCCGGAGGCGCTCGCGTGGGTGCTTGGCGGCTGCAGTGGCCTGGATCCGCTGGGAAGCGGCGATGAGGGCGAGCTGGAGATGGAGCGGAAGCGGCGGCTTGCCAAGCAGCGGAGCGAACGCATCATGGCCAAGTTCAAGGCGAAGCAGCTGCGGTTTGTGGCGATCCACGATGCTGACGTGATCGATCTGAGCGATGTGGACATGGGGGAGAGCGAGACGCGTGCGGGGTCTGCGCCGCCGCCGGGGGAGCTGGAGTGGTGGGGCTTTCCCGAGCACCACTGCATCTTGTGCCAGCTGAAGGACGAGGGCGACGGACAGGTGTTTGGCATCTTGCTGTACCTCGCGCCGTTTTCGTGTTTCCGGGACGTGCCTGCGGACGATCCGTACTGGATGCTCCGGGCGTTTGCGGACCCCGTGAGCTTGGATGAGGAGGTGGACCCGCAGGAGAACTGGTCGCCGCGTCTCAAAGCGTACTTTGAGGAGATGCGTGAGGGGCGGCCGTTTGGGCCGGGGTTTCCGACGTACAGCCGAGAGGGGTTGCTGAACACGCAGCGGCACCTGGTGGTGACGCTGTGCGGCCACGGGATGCACTTTTCGTGCTACAAGAACTACCTCACGACGAGCCGGACACGCCAGAGCCAGGTGACTCGCACGATCCCGGAGGACCCGCTGCGGCACGAGTTCCTCTGTCCGTTGTGCAAGGCGGTCAACAACGTGTTCGTGCCGGTGTTCTGGACGCACAACAGGCGGCAGTGGTCGGAGTTGGGTGAGGCGGGCGGCGAGCAGGCGGCGGCGGCACGGTGGTCAGCGCCGTTCGAGTCGCCCGTGTACAGCGAGCTGCTGCCGGAGAGCGAGCTCGAGCGTGTGCGGCGGGGCATTGCCGGCGAGTTGTTGGCGCGTGCGCGGGCGTGCATGTCACCGGCGTACACACAGGTACTCGACGATGCGGGTGTCGAGGAAGAGCGGTTGCACGAGCTGCTCTTTGGACCGGCGACAGGGTCCACGCCCGGAGACAGCAGTCCGTCAACGCTGACGCTTCTCGGGCTGCAGCACCGCTACGGCTGGTTGTCGCTGGTGTTGGGCGACGTGGTGTGCAACATCCAGCAGTTGCTGGAGCCGGTGTGCTTTGGCGGCGACTTTCTGCAGTTGATTGCAAAGCTGGTGGAGCAATTGGAGATTCTGCTTCGCGGGAGCGGCGGGGGCTCCGTGTTGGACCAGATCCCGAACCAGCTGCTCATGTGCTTGCGGGTTTGGAACGAGCTCCGCAACTTGGTGGTGGCGCTCCGGGTCAAGGGCGAAAGCCAGCACGCGCGCGCGGACGCCACGCCGACGCTTGTGGAGGACGTGGTGGGCCACTTTGTGTACATGGCGGGCGACAGCGTGTTTCCCGGGTTGGTGCAGGGCGTGGACTACTTCCAGCTGCTCGTCGACTGCAAGGTGGTGGCACTGGTGGGGTACACGTTTGCCAACAACCTCCGGTTGTGTCTTTCGTTGCACATTCTCCAGACGGTGTACGCGTTGATGATGCAGTTGACGGACGTGGGGCTTCCGGACGAGTTGGTGGACTTGCCGGTGGCGCGCGATGCGGACGCCGTCTCCGGGACGCACGTGTGCGAAATGCTCCAGCAGTTGCAGAACGCCGCGGGGCGGCACTGCCGGCGGTGGCCCGATGTGCTGGCGCGCCACGAGGCGGCGCATCTGGTGTGCGAGGTGTCGTTTCTGATGGTGAAGCGGATGTGCGTGCCGTTTCTTCGGCGTGCGGCCATCTGGGGGTTTGTGCAGTGCCACGTGCGCGCGCCGGCGACGGTCGACCCCGAGCAGGACGAGGGCGACCGGTTGTGTGCGTTGTTGGGTGTGCCGCCGGTGCGGGAGATTGTTGCGTGCTTCCGCGAGGAGGGCGCGTACGAGGCGCACATGTTGGAGCAGCTTGCGGCGTACGTCCAGGGGCTTCGGCACGGCCCGGGCGGCGACCTTCTGTACGTGGGCCCGCGTGGGGACGGAGGGAAGGGGCTCCCGGTGCCGCCGATGCAGTACCCGGGCCACATCCGGCTTGTGGACTTGATGCCGCGGATGGACATGTTCTTCAGCGAGTACTTCTACGCGGAGGGGAACTACATGGTGCAGGACCCGGCGTTGTGTCTCTTTTGTGGAGCGGTGGTGCCGGTGCAGCACAAGGTGATCGGGGAGGCGCGGGGCCTGTGCAACCTCCACTTCAGCGAGGAGTGCATGCACGACGTGGGCATGTTTCTTCTCCCGCGGCTGGGGACGGTGCTTCTCTTGTGGAACGGCAAGGGCACGTTCCACAAGGCGCCGTTCCTCGACGCGCACGGGGAGTTGGACGAGGAGCCGCGGCAGACGAAGCCGTTGTTCTTGAACAAGGCGCGCTACGACGCATTGATCCGCAAGGTGTGGCTCGGCGGCGGCTTTGTGCACATGATTGCCCGCAACTTGGAGGCGGCGGTGGACATTGGCGGCTGGGAAACCATGTAGTGCGCGCACCCGATGCACGACTCCGATGTGCAGACACATCTCCTTGTTCCCATGTTTGACGAGGACAACCGGCCGTTTGCGGCGGAGCAGCTCGAGAGCGTGGACGACGTGCCGGACGGAGTCTTTCCCGAGGGCGCGGTGGAGGCGGCGAGCCAGAGCACGGACGGCGGCGCGGAGAACGGCGTGGGAGCGGTGCCCGAGAATGCCGACGCCACTGGATCGTCCACGCTGAGCACGGTGCCGAGCGGCGCCGCGTCGCTTCTTGCGGACCCCGCCGCCACGATTGCGCTTGTGGAGGCGGGCAAGCTGACGGAGGGCGCCAGCCGCGGCTACACGGTGTACACAATCAAGCTCATGCTGATGCTCATCCGGCGACGCTACCTGGAGTTTGAGTCTCTCCACAGCCTTCTCTGCCGCATCTTTCCGCTCGTGATGATTCCACCGGTACCCGGGAAGCACTACAACCTCAACTCGCTTCTCCTGCTGGCGACGGGCGGCGCGTCGGGCGGCGGTGCGTCGAGCAGCGGCGGACAGCACGCGGGCGGGCTGGAGTCGCGCCGCGGCAGCGCCCTGGGGGCGGTGATTCTGTTGGCACCGCAGCCGGGTGCGGACCACGAGACACAGTTGGTGGAGCACCGCAAGAAGATGCTTGACTTGTTTCTCAAGGAGTGTCTCAAGCTCGAGCAGGTGCGGCTGCTACCGCTTTTCCACGTGTTTCTCGACCCGAATGCGAACTTTGCGGAGGACATGAAGCGGCGCGAGCTTAAGCAGTTGCCGCCCAGCAATCTCTGCGGGAACCCGTACAACGGGTTGGACACGTTCAGCAACCCGGTGTATCTGTACATGCCGGTGGTGAGCAGGAGCGGCGGGCTGCTGGCGAGCGACGGCACGGGCGCGGTGCCGAGCGAGTCGTCGGAGGCGCCGAGTACGCAGTTTGAGCACAGCGTGTTTGACTACGTGAATCTCTACTCGACCGTGGTACGCACCCATGACCTCTCGTTCCTGCTGGACCTCGACCGCGCCAACAAGCGCACGTTCAAGCATTTGCAGCAGCTTCTGGAGAGCTACGGCGCCGCAGGGCGGCAATTCAACGCGTTCAGCTTGACCGAGGCGGACGTGGGCAACCAGGAGCTTCTGCTCGTGCTCGAGAAACTCGGCACGCTGTTTGACCAGCTGAACTTGGTGACCGACGCGTTTGTGGACTTTATCGGGTCGCACTTTAACGACTACTGGAAGTTCTATCTCCAGTGCTTCGACACGGTGACGAGCATTCTCAACTTCCGCGAGGCCAAGTTGCGGCAGCGGGAGGTGATTGCCACCAGCTTGCTTCTGGCGAAGCAGCAGTGGCAAAAGTTTGTGGAGACGGACGGCGAGTACCGCCGGTTGAACAGCGTGCTCAACCAGCTGCACAACGCGACGCGCGGCCGGCTTGGGGCGAACAAGGACGGCAGGAACGGCGCTGCCGAGGACACGGCGCCGCCCGTCCCCTCCAACGACGTGCCGTTCGAGCCGATCGTGAGCCCGAACCCCAAGCAGCCGCTGCGGCAGCGGCGGGCGTTTGGCTACACCATTCCTCTGTTGCTGAAGATCACCACCGCCATCACGGACGCCGTGACGCTGCAGCCGGAGCTTACGCGCGAGCAGAAGCAGACACAGCTCCAGCAGCAGGTGAACATCCAGCAGCAGTGTCTTGCGCTTGCAGACGCGGACCTCGCCAAGCTTGACGAGTTTGTCAACCAGCAGTTCGAGCGCCACCACACGGAGCAGACGGCGTTGTTGCGGCGGTTGGTGCGGCAGTACTGTGCCAGCACGATCGAGACCAGCGACAAGTTGCTCGACTCATGGAGCGAGGCCCGGCACGAGATCGCGGACATGCATCTCTAACGCGTAGCTACGTGTACAAGCCCTTCTCCCCATGGGCCAACGCGTCGGCGGCCACTGCCGCCGTCTGCTTGACAAACTCCTGCAAGCGGTTGTTGGCGACAAAAAGCGCGTACAAGCGCGTCTCCTCCAGCGCCACCAACTCGGTCAACTCCAAGGCCTGTGTCGTGTAGTGCTGCTGCTGCGTGTGCACCGCCATTGTGTGCAACACGCGCTGCAACTCGAGCACGAGGTGCGGCACGTACAAGCAGCGGAGGTCGTGGAATACCACGCCGTCGGGAGTGTCGCGCGCGCCCGTCTCCAACTCGACGAGCCACAGCACCACCAACGCACGCACATGCGACACGATGGCCTCAACCATCGTCGCCACGTGCGCCTGCCCCCACGCAGCCGGCGACACGAGCAGCCGTGTGGCGTCGCTCCATGCGTCAACCATGGCCAACGCAACCGTGAGGCGGTCGTACTCCAGGAGCTCCGCAAGCGCCGTGGTCGTCTGCGCGTCCTCGCCCAGCCCACCCACCTGCTCGCCCACAAACAGCCGAAGGTCCACTGCCTTGAGCATCTGCTGGATCAGGTTGCGCGTGGCAAACTGCTTGAGCGCCCCGAGGCGGCCCGTGAGAAGGAACCGGCGGCAGAGTACCAACGTCGCCTGCACCGCGTCCGTGTGCATGCGCGCGAGCACAAACCACTCGACCGCGCGCAGCACCATCGTGTCCGTGTGGCTGCCGTTGTGTGCGTCGACGGCCACAGGGCCGTGCGGCTCGTACGCGCTGTGCGTCTCGCTGAAGACACGGTCAAGCGTCGCCTCGAGGATGCTGCGCAAGGGCATGCCCAAGCTGCGCGCGTGTTCGAGCTGCTCCAACCGCGTGTCGTCGTCCGGTGGCATCTGCAGAAGAAAGAACAGATACGTCTTGTGCACGTTTGCGGTCGGCAACAACAGCACGTACACCGGGAGATGGCGGTACAAGCGGTGGAAGTTCATGCGCAGTGCGTACACCGTGAGAAGCCGCACGTAGTCGTGCGGGTCCACCAACCGCGGGTCCACGCTCGTGTACAAGAAGATGGAAAGGTGAGTGAGGATGCGCAACAAGTACGGCTCGTGGGTGACAATGTTGTGGTGCTGGGCGTGCAACTCGCCCGCCACCGCAGCCGTGAAGCGCTCGAGCAGCGTGCGCACGATTGCCCCCACGCGGTTGAGAATCACCAGGCCCTGGAGAACCCGGAGCGGGTGACGTGCCAGCCGCGCAACAGAGGTGTCGCCCAGAGCGAGCTCGTCAAGCACCTCCTCGGCAGACTCAAGGCAGGAGCGGCCCATCGGCACCGCCGTCTGGTCAAGCCGGCCGGCGCTCGCCACGGCGTGCTCGAGTCGCAGTCGCACCATCCCGTTCGTGTGCACGAGCAACTGCGCCTCCCACGAGTCGGCCAACCCCAATGCCACCCGCAGCACGTCGCCGCAGATGTACAGGTACACGGCGCGCTCGTACACGTCGAGCGACTCGTCCTGCGCAAGCTGGAACACACACCGCCGCCACATGGCGCTGTGGGTGTTGCCGCTGGGGAGCTCGTCCAACTCGTCCACCATGTCCTCGTCGGCGTCGGCGCCGTTCTCAAACACCGGGTCGACGTACGGCTGCTGCCCGCCCAAGATCACAGCCATGGTGAAGTTGCCCAGCTGGTGGCACAAGTCGATGGCGTCCTGGATCCGGCCAAGCTGCACCAAGCGGTACACGGCGCGGTACACGGTGCGGTCGCGCTTGCGGTCGCGCTCGTCGAGCGTGCCGCGGTCGCGCAGCACGGCGTCCGCGTCCAACTCGCGCACGAGCGTCACGTTGGCGGTCGCCTCGAGCTGCCGCCGCGTATGGCCCCACTTGTCGGCGTCCGGGGGCTGTTCGAACACCTCCAAGTCGTCGCCCAGGTCGTCGCTCATGAGCAGCTCCTGCAACCACTCCAACACGAGCCACAACTCATACGCGTCGGAGTGCTGCATCATGTACTGTCGCTGCACCAGCGCATCCAGGCGGTACGACGGGACAAGCCATGCCGCGACCGGCGGCGGGTTCGCGCGGTAGCCCTCCAATAGCTCCACCAAGTGCCACAACTTGACCTCAAGCAACCACTGCTGCGCCAGCGGGTCGCCGGGGGGGAGCTGCGCCGCCTCCTGCACGGCGATCGCCTTGTACTGGCGCACAAGCTCAAACGGGTCCGCGTCGGGCGTCGTCCGGAACGCAAAGAGCGCGTCCGCAAACTGCTCAACCACCGCCGTCGATTCCACCGCCATGTTGACGGCCGCTCACTTTTGGCGGTTCTTGCTGCATGCGGCCGGCGGCCGGGCGCCGCACGACCGGCGTGCGCGCACCGCTGCCAATTCCGAGCCGCGCTAATCTCCGCTCACGTGCAAGCATGCTATGCTGGCGCTGTTCCTTCGTGCGTTTATCTCCTCATGCGTACAGGACGGCCACCACACTTCAACTCCTAATGCTAATCTCCGCCCGTACGCAAATATAAATTGCCGCACATCTCCGCTCCCTTGCTCCACACCCTGTCCACCCATGCTCACGCGGTTGCCCCTGAACAAGTACGTGGCGCTTGCGGTGCTGGTGCTCGTGCTGCTTGTGCTGGGCACGCCGTACCTCTACGGCGCGTACCTGCCGCAGCTCATGCAGCGTCTCGGCCTCGACGCCAGCGCCAGCGCGTCGCTTGCGCTCGCCACCAACATCGGACTGGGTCTCGGCGGCTTGCCCGCGGGGGTGCTCATTGACGCCAAGGGCTCCCACGTGCTGATCTTCCTCGGGTCGTTCTGTCTCTTCCTGGGCTACTTCTGCGTGTACCTCTGCTACACCTACACGGTGGCCAACATGGGGCTCTTGTCGGTTGCCATGGCCACCATGGGCTTTGGCTGCACGCTGAGCTTCTACGCGTGTGTGAAGGCGGCGTCTGTGAACTTTCCCGACTACCGCGGCACTGCCGGCGCCCTCCCCGTGAGTGCGTACGGCCTCTCCGCCGTTGCCTTCTCCTCGATCTCCGCCACCTTCTTCAGCGGCAACACCGGCGGCTTGTTGCGCTTCTTGGCCTTTACCTGTGGCTCCGTGTCGTTTGTGGGCTCCTTCTTTGTGCGCTTGTTCCACGAGAAGCCCGTGTTCTTGGAGCTGCCCGTGTTTGCTCAGGAGCCGCTGCTGCCGTCGCACTCGCGCAGCAACAGCTTCAAGAACTTGACCAATGTGTACGATATGGGCCGCCCCTCCGACCGTCGGGGCAGCGGAGGCAGCGGCAGCGGTGCCCCGCCCGTGGCGGCTCCGGTGACGGCTCCAGTGGCGGCACCCGAGCCACCCGCGCGCAGACGCCCGTCCTTCTCGCCGCGCGGCTCGTTTGTCTTCTTTGGCATTGGCCAGCGCTCGCGCCCGCCGAGCATGATCGACGAAAACACGCCCCTCACCGAGACGCTGAACCTCCACCGCCTGGACTCCTCCGCGAACATTGCCCGTGAGGTGAGCGATCTCGACACGTTCAAGCTGAGAACGCTGGCGTGGCACAACATCTCCATGTTGCTTCTGCTGCGCTTGTTCCTCATGCATCTCCCGTGTCTCCTGCTTGCGGCGGCGGTGGGCCAGATGTACATCTACTCGGTGGGCTACGTGGTGACGGCGCAGGCGTTGAAGCGCCCGTATGCGGCGGTGCTCGGCGGGCCCGCGCTCCCCGGCCTGCCGCGCACGGAGGCGGCACAGGCGCTCCAGGTGCTGGTGCTCTCGTTGTGCAACTTCTCGGGGCGGCTCGTGGCGGGTGCGTTGCTGGACTTGGCCGTGAAGCGGTTGAAGATCCAGCGCATGTGGGTGTCGCTTGCGGGGATCATGCTTCTCTTCACGGGTCAGCTTTTGGGCTCGCGCGTGGACCTGCTCCTGCACTTGTGGACGGTCTCGGCGGTGGTGGGGTCGGCGTACGGCGTCACGTTTGGGCTGTACCCGGCGGTGATTGCGGACGTGTTCGGCACGCTGGGCTTCAGCACCGCGTGGGGGTTGATCTGCATCGGCCCCCTCGTGTGTCTCTTTGGCCTCAACTACTTCTTTGGCTGGAACTACGACCGGCACCTGGTGGTGGACCCGGAGTTGGGCAGCGTGTGTTTCCAGGGCATCATGTGCTACCGCGACGCGCTTGTCACGACACAGGGCGTGTGTGCTCTTGCCGCCGTGGCTGCGCTTTTGATCATCTACGTCCAGCGGCAGCACTAGGCAGCCGCGGCACTAGAGCGCGAGCGCCGGGCGCCGCCGCGCCCCAGCAGGCGCCGCCCGGCGGCCGAATGCACGCTAGCGCGCACAGAACCGGCATTTAATGCGGCTTCCGGTTTCGCCCAATCGCGCTGTTCACCCCGCGTCCCACCTCCTCCGCGCTCCGCTGTCGCCGCCATGCCGATCCGCTTGTTCGAGCAGTTCCTCTTTGAAAACAACGTGGTGGGCACTCTTCCGCTCACCCACCTCAAGAACGCCCGCATTGGCATTGATGTCGAGCACTACATTGCGCGTCTCGTGAGCTACCAAAAGTTCCCGTATCTCGAGGCGATTGGCGAGTTGCCACAGGTGCTCATGTACTACCTCAACTCGGACCTCGAGTTCTTCCGCGAGTCCAACATGAAGCCCACGTTTGTCTTTTCCGGCGTTGCGACGCCCATCGCGCGCGCCGCGTTGCCGCCGACACCCGTGGGCCGCTTCCTGGACAGCGAAAAGCACCGCCACGACGTGTGGGTCAAGTACTACACGCTGTACCGCGTGCCCACGCACCACATCGAGCTGTTCCGCGAGTTCAACACCTACCCCTCCGTCGGCCCGTTCATGAACGACTTGATGCAGTTCTTCCACGACAACGGCATCGAGTACATGGTGGCGCCATACAGCAGCTGGGCCCAGTTGGCCTACTTGTACCAGGAGGACTACATCGACACCATCTACGGTCCCACCGACTTGTGCCTCGTGGAGAAGATCGACAAGTTCATTCTCGGCTTTGACGTGCCCAACAAGGGCTTCAAGTTTGTCGACAAGCAGCGCATCTTCCAGGAGTTCCACATCAACCAGAAGCAGCTCGACCAGGCGGCGTGCATTGTGGGCTTTGACCTCCAGCCCGACGTATTGAGCATCTTGCCGCCCGTGAGCTACGCCAATCCCTTCAAGGTGTGCTTGGAGTTGATATACTCGGGCATCGACTTGCACCACCACGTGCTTGCGCTCGGTGACCGTGCGCTGATGGAGGCGTATGAGAAGGCGTGGTTGGGCTTGCAGTTTCTCCCCGTCATGAAGAGCAACGGCTTGGTGCAGTTGTTCAACACGGCGGAGGAGCCCCTCGTGGCGCGCTCTGCCCCCGGCACCGGCGGCGGGGCCGCCAAGACTGTGCAGGGCTCGCAGTCGGCGCCTCACCACGGCCGCACCACCCGGACCAACGGCAACGGGCCCCACAACCTGAACCCCATCATCGAGGTTCCCAACGACGTGCACGAGGTGGTGGGGCAGCAGCTCCCGCTGGAGCTCTTCTTCTATCTCCGCTACGGTCTCATCCACCCGGACTTGCTCACGACGGTGCTTGTGGGGCGCAAGGAAGTGCGCCCGCCGCTCGACGGCGGCAGTGCGCTGCTGTACCGCGAGTTGGTGCTCCGTCCCGCGGTCGTCGAGCTCATGGACAAGCGTGTCAACTTGCTCACGGCGTTGCTCGCGCGCTACTACCAGTTCAAGAAGATCCCTATGTACGTGTGGTTTGTGGACAACGGGACGGTGCCGGTGCAGGACTTGAACAACCGGTTTGCACCGACGGTGCAGAAGCAGTTGTTGCCGTGGACGGTTCACGCCGTGCCCGGCAGTCCCGCCGAGTTTGGCGTTGGCGCGTTCCTCTCCGGGTTGACGGCTGAGTTTGTTGCGGCGCACACGGCGGCGGCGTCTCCGGCAACGCCGCTCGCGACGCGCTACGAGATTGCCGCAACGGCAACGCTCCGTGCGCTCCATCTCATGGGCCACGTGGACCGCGACGGGCCTGCGCCGTGGACGCGTCTGTTTGTGCGCTTCTTGAGCACGCTCGAGGCGGGCCTGCTCCAGCCGGTGATGCTCGAGCGGCTCTTGTACCTTGTGGAGTTTATGCGGGTGAGCAGCACGCCACTCCACGCGCCGTTCGACCCCTCGATCCCCGAGCTCGAGAACAACCGCAAGCTGCGGTTGCTTGCGGCGGCGGACCCGACCTTCTTCCCGATGCCGCTTCTGGGCACGGACTATCTGTCAATGCTTGTGTTGACGCGCGTGATGCTGCTCATGCCGACGACGACGTACCGGCTGTTCCTGTACCTGGGGTTGGTGCTGCAGCTGTTGTTGGCGTTCCGCGGACACATGGAGACGATCCACGAACAGTTCCGGCTGACGGTGCAGGCGGTGCTTGTGCTGTTGTTGTGCAACGGCGAGCTGCTGGCGCGGCAGCTGTGGAAGAGCGCGGACTGGATGCAGCTCGCGCTGGAGATGCCGTTCGGGCGGCTGGTGCCCAACACGTTGATGGGCGTGTGGGTGGAGGTGTACATTGAGTTGGTGCGCAACTACAACGGCGACAAGACGGCGGCGCGCGAGCAGCTCGAGCAGCTGACCCACATGGTGCAGTTGCTGGACATGGGCAACGACTTGTTTGTGCGCGGCGCGGCCTTCTGGCGCCAGTTCGTGCTGTTGGCGCGCGTGTTGCACGAGGACGGGTTGTTGGACGCGGAAGCGTTTGAGCGGTTGCAGGAGGCGGACGAGATGTGGCGGCAGTACTTTGACAAGGGCGAGTAGGCGTGGGTCGAGCGGGCGTGGGCCGGGCGAGTGCTGTGGCGGCTGGCCTATCGGACGCGTTTCTATAGCAAGGCGCTGCCGAAACATGCTTTCGCTCTTTACGCGGCACTTCTCGACGCTGCTGGCGGCGCGCGCCGATTTCTCGCACGTGGTGGTTGGGGGCGGCTGCGTGGGCTTGCTGGTGGCGGCGCTGCTCTCGCTGCTTCCGGGAGCGCTGGTGTTGCTCGTGGAAAAGCACCGGCAGCTTGGCCAGGAGACGAGCAGCCGCAACCTGGAGGTGATCCACGCGGGCTTGTACTACCCCGAGACGCTGCTCAAGACGCGCTTGTGCATCCGCGGCAAGGAGTTGTTGTACACGCGCGCGCGCGCCGCCGGGGTCGAGATGCGGCAGTGCGGCAAGTGGATCGTCGCCCAGCTGGAGCTGGAGTTGGCGTACTTGCACGAGATGCGGGCCAAGGCGGAGCGGCTCGGGGTGCCTGCGGAGTGGGTCTCGCTTGAGCGTGCACACGAGTTGGAGCCGGCCGTGCGGGCGTCCCACGGTGTGCTCGCACTGCCGTCCACTGGCATCGTCCTGGCGCACTCGTTGATGGACTACTTCGAGCTGTTGTTGCAGCAGCACGACGGCATGGTCTCCACCGGCGCCGAGGTGGTTGGCGTGGCCCACGACGGCGACTACACGCTCGCAATTGCGACCGACGACGGGATGCTCGAGGTGACGGCCGAGACGGTGGTCAACTGTGCCGGCTTGTACGCCCCGGCCGTAGCCAACATGCTCCTCCCGCCGGAGCGGCACGTCACCGCCTTCTATGCCAAGGGCAACTACTTTGCGCCGAGCGGGCTGCTTCCGCGTGTGCTGCGCTTGGTGTACCCGTGCCCCACCAAGAACGTGGCGCTGCTCGGGACGCACCTCACGATCGACCTCGGCGGCCAGGTGCGCTTCGGGCCCGACCTTGAGTGGGTCGATGCAGTGGACTATACAGTGAGCAGCCACAACGCCGACAAGGCGGTGGACGCGGTGGCGCGCTACTTGCCGGCGGTGCGCGAGCACGCGGCGCCGCTCGTGCCGGTGATGGCGGGGATCCGGCCCAAGATCCACGGGCCGGAGCATGCTGCGTTCCAGGACTTTGTGGTGCGCGAGGAGGAGGGGTTCCCGGGGTGGGTGAACTGCTTGGCCATCGAAAGCCCCGGGTTAACGGCGTCCATGGCCCTCGGCGAGTACGTGCGGGACATGTTGCGGTAGGGCGGGCCGCGCCAGGGCTGCGGGTCGTGGCTGCTTCACTGCGTCGCGCCAAGCCGCCGGCGCCGACGCGCGCCCCCCGTCGCGCCGCCCGCGCGCTTCACCTCCCGCTTTTTCCCGCCCTTCTGGGGCAACTGGCTCGGTTCGGTGGGCCGCGGCAGCTCCGTGAAATACTCGCTTTCCAACGCCTCCAGCGTGTCGCACCGGCGCGCCGGGCACATGGTGGTCATCCACATGAGGAGGTCCAAGGCCCGCTCGGTGGCCGCGAGGAAGCGGTTGCGCATCTCGTGGCGCAGCGGCGGCGGGTACACCTTGAGGTTGTTGTAGCCCGGAAGCGTCAGCACGTGCGGCCAGGTGTCCTCGGTCGGCGTGCCCAACGCTCGGAACGTCACGTCCAACTGCTCGGCGTCCAGCGGCCCGGCGAGGTACGGAATGCGCAACATCAACTCGGCAAAGATCACGCCCACCAGCCACACGTCAACCGCGCCCGTGTAGTGGCGCGCGCCGAGGAGCAACTCGGGCGCCCGGTACCAGCGCGTCACGACGTTCGACGTGAGCACGTCCTGCGGCCGGTCCGGGGCGCGCGCGAGACCAAAGTCGGCAATCTTGAGCTGCCCGTCCGGCGCGAGCAACAAGTTGTTGGGCTTCAAGTCCCGGTGCAAGATGTTGTTGCGGTGGCAGTGGTGCACGCCGCGGAGCGTCATGAGGAGCCAGCTCTTGACGTCGGCCGGCGTGAAGATCACCTCCTTGTCCTTGATGAGCTGCTCCAAGTCGGCCGGGAGAAACTCGAGCACAAGGTTGAGGTTGTCCGGCGTGCTGAACACGTCCACCAACTCGATAATGTTCACGTGCTGGAGCTCGCGGAGGAACTTCATCTCGCGCAACGCCAGCATGTCGAGCCCGTCCTTGAACGCGCTCGTCTTGATCTCCTTGATGGCGATCGGCCGCTCCGTCAGCTGCTGCTTCCCGAGATACACAACGGCGTACGTCCCCTCGCCCACCTTCTTCTCCTTGAGATATGTGTCGGGCCGTGTGCGGAGCATGAGATGTGGTGTGGCGAAATCACCAAAAAGCATGTCTTTGCTGGCGTATCTCAACGCCGCGTTCCCGACGCCGCCGACGCCGCAGCAGTTGGACGAACAGCAGCAGGAGATTGCCCGCGAGCGCGAGCGCTTGGCGCGCGAGGCCCGGCCCGACACGCGGGCTGCCGCCGCTGCGCTCCACGCCGCGCTCGAGCACGCGTTGGCCGGCAACGACCCCGACGCCATCACGCGCTTGGTCGAGCAGCACGGGCCCTTGCCGCTGTTGCTCGAGGCACGCGACCGCTGTCGCCAGCACGTGGCCGCCGAGCGGGTGCGCGCCGCGGACGCACGCCGTGCAGAGGTTGCCGCGTTGGTGGACGCCGTGGCCACCGTGGCCGACGTGGAGGCTGCTGTCCGCGCCATTGGCACCGTTGCCGAGGAGCTGCGTGGGGCGCTCGAGCAGGAGCTTGCGCTCACGGTGGAGCTCACGGTGCGGCCGCCGTTGCAGCAGGCGTTGGCGGCCGAGGTGGAACTGATCGGGTGGAACGACCCGCAGAGCACGCCGGGCACTGCGGGGCGTGTCGTGGAGCACATGCGTCCGTTGCTCGAGCTCCAGCATGCGCTTGTGACGGAGCCTGCGTTGTACCCCGCGCCGCTCTGGGCTTTTGAAGAGCTTGCGGCGGGATTCGCCACGCGCTTTGCGTTTCACTTTGAGGGTGACAGCGAGACGAACCGCGGCGACCGCCCGGAGTGGGCGCTTGAGTACGCATTCAAGTATCTCGACGTGCACTTGGAGACGGTTCGGGCCTGGTTCGGCCCGGCGCTCGCCGACACGCCGTTGCGCGACCGCTTTGCGGCGTACGAGTTTGTCACGGCAGTGCTAGTGCCGGTGCGGCGCAAGATGAACCGCTACTTTGCCGACTTGACAGGTGAGGAGCGGACGCGCCGGCTTCTTCCGCACCTTGTGTTCGAGATCCAGCAGTTTGACACGCGCGTGCTCGAGCGCTGCCGCTACAACCCACACGCACGGGTGGGCGGGGTGCGGCCGGCGCGCCGCTGGCCAGGGCTCACGGGGGACGTGCTCCGGACCGATCGCCACCTGGAGGCATGGCTCGACGTGGAAAAGACGCTCGCGCTTGCGCGTCTTGACGAGATTGTGGCCGTGCCTAGCGCGTTCGAGATCGACTTTGACGTTGTCGGTGCGGAAGACACCAAGCCGACGATGCTGGCGTTGCTGCTTGAGAAGTTGTTTGAGAACAGCACGCTGCACTACGTCCGCGTGCGTGTGCTTAAGTACCGCCTCCAGTTCCTTGCGGCGGTGCAGCTCGCCATGCTCGACACCTACCACAGCCAGTTGCACGACGGCTTGGGTGCGTTCCGCAGCTTGTATCTGAAGGCGCGCCGCGGCAAGCGAGAGGCGGACCTGGCGGCGGTGGAGGGTGCTGCAGGCGTTGAGCGGCTCTGTCGCATCTACTGCTCGGCCAGCCACTTGGCGCGCTGCATGGAGCGGTGGAGCGAGGCGCCTGAGTTCTTGCAAATTGGTGTGTATCTCGAGGAGCAGAACGGCGCGGCGCCCGCCGTGGACGAAACGTTGTTTGCCCCGTTGACACGCCAGTACCGCCTGTTGATGCAGCAGGTGGAGGCGGCGTTGCAGCAGTACCTTGACGACGAGTTTGGCGGCGCCATGAAGCGCTATCTCGCAAGCTCGCACTGGGGAAGCGTGGCGGAGTCCGCGTCACTGGAGGTGCTGCCGGAGGTGGTGGCGGCGTGCGCCAAGGTGCTGCTGGAGCTCCACATGCTCCGCCGCTGCCTCTCACACGCGGACACGCTTCCGGTGACGGGCTCTGTCGCCACGAACATTGCGCGGCAGTTCCGGGAGGACCTTCTCTGCACAAACCGGTTCAGTGGCGGCGGGGCGGAGCAGGCAGCACGGGACTGGGACTACATCACCACCGCCCTCAGCCTCCCGCCGGTCGTGGAGTTGGTGCGCACCCTGCAGATGGTGGCCGTCTTGTGCGGCACGGCGGCAGACATGCAATTGCTATCGGAGCGCGACGTCCTGGAGATGATGCGGCGGCAGACCCGCTAGGCCGCCGTCAGTAGTACCCGTCCAACACGTGCGGCATGTCGTTCAAGTCGCCGGTGGCGCGCTCGTCCCACGCCTCCCCTGCCGGCGGTGCGGGGCGCCGGAGGTCCTCCGCGGCCTGCGCTTGAGTGTAGTCGCGCCACCGCGTTCGGACGTTCTGGACCATCTCGCCCACGTGCAGCACGAGGCTCGTGGGGCCGCTGGCAAACGGCAGCTCGAACTCGCGCGCATCAAAGCCGCTGTCGAGCCAGTATGCGGCGTCGCGCGCACGGGCCTCTGCCACGGCTGCGTCCTCCACGCTCTCATCCTCCTCTTCCTCGCCGCCGCGCGAAAGCATGGCACTGAAGTCGGTGATGTCCACCTCGGCTCCTGGCTCGTCCGGAAGCCGCGCTGACGCCACCGGCGCCTCGGTCCGGGCCGTGGCTCCGAAGTGGTTTGTCACCATGTGGTGGACAACGCTCCAGCCATACGCGTTGGCAAACCGCCGCCGCACAATCATGTTGTTGTGGGCGTCGCCCTCGAGCCGCACAATCACCTTGCGCCACAGCTTGTCGTGGTGGTAGGCACGCGCAATCTGGTGCTCCAACTCGGCCACCCGCTTGAACGGGTCGAGCGACTCAATCCAGCCCTTGTCGTGCTTGGGCGGCGCCGGCGGAAGTTCCCAGGGGTAGTACATGCGGTCGTGGAGAACCACGTCGGGACGCAGCGCAGGGTCGTTGATGAAGCGCACGGGCGGCGCCGGAGGGAGGAGGAGCGGGGTGAGGACGTCAAACACCAGTCCCTTGGGGAGCACCAGCGACGCCGAGTCGCCCAGCTGGATCTCCGGGAACAGGGCCGGGGCCTCGGTGCTGGGCGCTTCCGCAGGCTGCGGCGGGAATAGATACAGGAGCGCTGTCTGCCAGGGCAGTGCGGTGGACTCGCGCGGCTCGGGATGCGTGTCGCCCAAGTTGGCGGGGATGATGCCAATTTCGGTCTTGGAGCGGGCGCGCGTGGGCGCAGGAGAGGCCTGGGTCGACGGTGGATCGATCCGGAGAGGCGGTGTGGTCTTCCGCGTGGCTGTGGCTGCCGCATCCCCCGGGGCGGTGCCAGGAGACGCACGCCGCAGCTCGACCACCGCGGGAGACGGCTGGCGGAGTGGGTCCACCATCGACACCGGCACTGGCTCCGGCTGCAGCTCGCCCACGCTGGCCTTGCGCGCAATTACCTCGGCAATGGCGCGGTAGTCCAAGAACAACAACGCAGACGTGCGGATGGGCACGACGCCGTCGCCGGAGGCGTTGGCGTACACGGTGCGCCGCTTGAAGCGCTGCATCACCTCGTGTGCGGGCCCGGTGGGCAAGAGCACGAGCAACGGCAGGTGGCCCCGCACGTACGTCAACCCCAAGTCCTGGCCCGAGCGGCCCACAACGCCAACCAGAAGGGCAAAGGCGACGTATGCGGGGTTCTCCGCCGCAACGCCCAAGAGAGGCAGCGCCATGGCGACAAAGTTCACGGGCTGCACCCGCTCAAAAAAGTCCGGGAAGTTGTTGTGGAGGTAGGCAATGGCAAACGTCTGCACCAAGCCGCCGAGCGAGTGGCCGACAAACGAGATCTGGCGGATCTCCGGGTACTGCTCTGTGTAGAGGCTGTGGTAGATGTACTCGGCAAGACGCAGGCCGAGGTACTTGATGCCCCGCTCTGTCTTGCACACGTTCCCGTGGAAGCCGCGCACAACAACGTTGTCGCCGCAGTCGTACTCAGCATCGCCGTCGATGTCGTGCGGGTGCAGGTGCGCGTGCTGCTCGATCTGCTCCTTCATGTAGAGCATGTCCGCACCGACGTTCAGATGCAACCCGTGCGTCACCACGACAAGGTGGATGGGCCGGCGAGGCAGCGGCGGCGGGAGGTTCCAGAGATCGGCCGTCAGCTGCACCGCCACACACACGACGTCCGGATTGTCGACGGCCGGCGCGCTGCCCGCAAGCAGCTGTTGCGACGCACCCACAACCACCTCGAAGCCGCACTTCAGCACGTGGCTGAACACCATCTGGCTCACAACGTCCACCACCCACACGTACTTGCGCTTGAAGGTGTGGGTGGCAAGCTCGGCGGCAAAGCTCTGGCCCGGCGCCACGTTGGGGTCAAAGCGTGGCTGGTCCAGCAGCACAAACGTCGGCTTGGCCACGTCGAACTCCTCGCAGCGCACGTCCACGTACAAGGTGTACGGCCCGGCGAGGAAGGCGGCGCGGAGCGGAAGCGGCTCGGTGTTGCGCACCTGGAGCCAGAGCAGCGGCACCGGCCGGCTCAAGCTCGCAATCGGCGGTGTGTACGTCACGGTGTAGCGCACCACCTCCCCCGCAAGCACTGCGCCCAGAGCCCGGAAGTGCACCTCCATCGGCAAGCAGCGGGTGTGACGGGCGACGCTTGCTCCTGCACACATGCTCATCGCCGGCGCGTCGGCCCGTGCACGACCGGTAAACAAACCTGCACGGAGCGGACAGCGTGTGCAAGCAGCCATGCTCAACCGCAAGAGGGTACGTGGGGGTGCTGGGGCCGGCCGCGGGGCTGGGGCCGGTCGCGGGCGCTGGGCGCATCCGCGGGATACTAACACGCAGCACATCTCGCCGCGGCTGCCGTCGCCGGAGACGCGCTCGCCGTTCAAGCGGCCGCACAGCGTGGCGGCGGAGAGCGCGAGCGCGCCCACGGCAACGCTCTACGCCACGCGGCCGGAGGAGGAGAACCACGCGGTGCCTGCCCGGCGCGATGTGGTGGTGGGGCGGCTGCTGAAGAGTGACATTGTGCTCCGGCAGCTCGACGTGAGCGGCACCCACTGCCACTTGACGCGGGTGCAGGTGCCGGGACTGGGGCTGCGGGTGTTTCTCCTGCTCACGGACGTGAGCCGACAGGGCACGTTTGTGAACGGCGTGCGCGTGGACAAGCTCAAGCCGGTCATGTTGCAGAACGGCGACAAGGTGGGGTTTGCGCAGCTGGCACAGTACATTCTCCGCTACACGGAGGCGGCCGCGGCGCCGCAGCCGCTGTTCTTTGACGCGTACGCGCTCGGGGACCTTCTCGGCACGGGCCACTACGCACAGGTGCGGCGGTGCACGTACAAGCAGAGCGGCGCGCAGTATGCCGTGAAGGTGTTCCAGCCGCAGCTGGCTGCGTCGTCGACACCGGAGGAACGCGCCAAGCTCAACCAGGAGTTGGAGGTGTTGAAGCGCATCAGCCACACGCACGTGGTGCGGATGGTGGACGCATTCACGGAGCCCGTAAACAGCGGGCGCCAGCTTGTGCGCTACTTGGTGCTCGAGATGGTGAACGGCGGCGAGCTCTTTCAGCGGATCGTGCGCAAGGGCAAGCTCCGCCAGGACGAGCTGCGGGCGGTGTTTGCGCAGTTGTTGCAGGGGCTCCGCTATCTCCACAGCCTCAACATCGTGCACCGCGACATCAAGCCGGAAAACGTGTTGCTCAGCATTGCGCGCGGTACGCAGACGTCCCCGTGGGACGCGGACGAGCACGCAGTGGTGGTGAAGATCGCTGACTTTGGACTTGCCAAGTGCATTGGGGAGTTGAGCTTCACAAGCACCTTGTGCGGCACGCCGGCGTACGTGGCGCCCGAGGTGATGCTGCACCAGCTGCAGCGTGCGTACTCCAAGCTGGTGGACATCTGGCTGGCGGGGGTCATGTTGTATGTGTGTCTCTGCGGCTTTCCGCCGTTCAGCGACGAGTTGGCGCCGCCGCTGATGCGGCAGCAGATCCTCACGGGCCAGTTCCAGTTCTACAGCCCGTACTGGGACGACGTCGACGATGCGGCGCTCGACTTGGTGAGCCGGATGTTGGTGGTGGACCCCACAAAGCGCATTCTGCTCGACGAGATCGAGGCGCACCCGTGGATGGTGGCACGGCTGTCGGCACCGCCGTCGCCGCCGTCGCGAGCATCGCAGGCTCCAGTGGTGCGGCCGCCGGTGCGCCAGGGGTCGGTGCCCATGACGCTCAGCGCCAAGCACCTGCTGATGCCGAGCGATCTGCAGCGGCTGGTGAGCTGTGCGGTCGATCAGATCCGGATTGAATAGCCTCGCGGGCTCTACAGCCGTGTGGCCTTCACGACGACGGGGATCATGCCGCCGGTGCCGACGGTGAACTGGCGGTGGCCCAACGCCACGAGGAACAGGCGGATGGTGCCGGAGTGCAGCGTTGTGCTGACGTAGTGTGCCGGCTGCTCGTCGCCGGCGTCCTTGGAAAAGAGGTACTGGAGGAACGCGTCACAGCGGACCGCCTGCTGCGCAACCGTTTCTCTGGAAATACCATCCAGCTTGGCGTCCTCCTCGGTGTAGTACTCGTGCTCGTCGTCTTCGACAAGAAAGCCGTGCGGGGCAAAGCGCTCGAGCGTCTTCAGCTTGGGGAAGCGGCGGTTGCAGATGTGAAAGTTGATCATCTCGCGGAGGTGTTCCTTGATCACCACGGGCTGCGGCGTCGGCGACCGGGTCAATGCAATGTCGCTCCACGTTCTCACAAGCGTGTCGCAGGACCGCGTGAACGGCGACACGTAGAACAGCTGCGGCAACGGCGCACCCTTGGCCAACTGCTCCTTCCACGCGAGGTTGTTGGCCTCGCCCTGCGCCAATCCCGTCGGCGTCAACTCCGGGTCAGGTGCAAACACCCGCACGCCGTCGGTTGTTTCCTTGGCCCACTTGCGGTCCCACTCATCAACGCCGTACACCTCGATGGCCTCGTTGTGGTAGCCCTGGCCGTGGCGTGCAAAGAAGATCACCTTGTAGTGCGTGTTGGCGTCAGCGGCGTCGTTGAGCTCGGCCACGCGCCGCTTGAGCTCGTCCCACAGCGCGAGCTGCAACCCAAAGTCCTCGTCCACGTACAGGAACGTGGCGTCGTCCGTCGCGGGGTCCAGCTGGCGGAAAAAGCCGGGAACCGCCTCAAACCGCCACGGCCGCTCGGCAGCCGGAACGGCGGCCACCAACGCGGCAAACTCGGCCGGAGTCTTGGCGTCAAACAGCAGATAGTGCGCGTCGGCAGGTGTGGGTCTCAAAATGGAGGTCATACGGGGGGCAGCGGTGTGGCTCGGGCGGGGCGCTTTATAGCACGGACGTCACCTGTTGGGCTCGCGAGCCTCGGGGACGGTGCCGCATCTGCGCAGACAACGTGTGGTGGATGCATTTTCCGTGCGGAGTAAGCGGGGACTTGCGTGATGGCGCGTGCGTCAGATGGCGCTGATAGCCGAGTGGTGAGTCACGGGCCGCGCGGGCAGCGGCCCGCGGTGGTCCGGGAACCCCGTGGCTTTATTGTCTATGCCTGCTTGACGGCCTTGACCACGATGGGGATCATGCCGCCGGTGCCGACGGTGAACAGGCGGTGGCCCAACGCCACGAGAAACGCGCGGATCACGCCCGAGTGCAGCGTCGTGCTCACCACCTCGTGCCCGTCGTTGCTGAACAAGTACTGGAGGAACGCCTCGCAGCGGAGGGCAAGCTCCGGCACCGTCTCGCGCTCATCGAGGCTGAACTTGAGGTCCTCCTCGGTGTAGTAGTCCGCGTCCGCGTCCTCGACCACAAAGCCGTGCGGACCGAACCGCGCGAGCGTCTTCAGCCGGAGCCCGCGCTTGTCGCAGAGGTGCCCACCGATCGTCTCGCGGAGGAGCTCCTTGATCACCACCGGGTGCGGCGCCGGCGACGCCGTCAACGCAAGGTCATCCCACGTCTTGACAAGCGTGTCGCAGGACCGCGTGAACGGCGACACGTAGAACAGCTGCGGCAACGGCGCACCCTTGGCCAACTGCTCCTTCCACGCGAGGTTGTTGGCCTCGCCCTGCGCCACCCCGCGCGGCGTCAACTCCGGGTCCGGCCCCCACACCCGCTCGCCGTCACCCTCCACGTGCAGCCAGTGGGCATCCCACGCCTCAATGCCGTAGCGGTCGACCGCGTCGTTGTGCCAGCCCTGTCCGTGGCGCGCAAAGAACACCAACTTGTAGTGCGTGTTGGCAGTGGCGGCGGCATTGAGCGCCGCAAGCTTCTCGCGGAGCTCGCTCCACAGCCCGGCCGCCAACCCAAAGTCCTCGTCCACGTACAGGAACGTGGTGTCGTCGGTTGCGGGGTCCAGCTGGCGGAAGAAGCCCTGCACCACCTCGAAGCGCCACGGCCGCTCCGCCGCGGGCACCTCTGCAACCTTGGCCGCAAACTCCTCGCGCACCAGCACCGGGATCACGCTGTCGGCAGCGTCCACCAAAGAGGGCCGGAGAATGGAAGTCATGAAGAGGGACGCAAACGAGCCGGGCGCCGCACCACGTGTGCTCGTTCGGAGTGACGCGCATTACGCCGAGTAAACCAGACGCCCTGTCAATTACCCACGCTCTACTCCGAGTCCGCCAACGGGTTCACCGTCCTGCCCACGCCCTCCTGCTCGATGGCATACCCTGTCCAGAGATCGCCCAAGAAGGTGTAGCGCATCTCGTCCACCACGCTAAAGTGCACCAACTTGCCCTTGAACTCGGGGTCGTCCAGGCCACCCGCCCGGTCGTAGGCACACCACAAGTAGCCGTCGCACGCGCCGTGTGCCATCGACCACCCGCTGTGCGGCTCGTTCTTGCCGTTCACAGGCATCTTCCGCTTTAGGTCGTCCGGCGGCACAATCGCCGCCTGGATCTGGATCGGCGCCTGGTACGCAATCTTGAGCATCCTCTCGTTGATCGAGTCGTCTTTCCGGTTCGCCGCGCCCGCGTACATCCGGAGCTTCTCGTCGTGCTTGCTCTTCTCGAACAGACCCGGCTTCTTGCAGAACTTGAACCCGGAGTTCATCCACAACAACGTCTGGTCGTCGTCGCTCAGAATGTGCGCCGGCTGGATCAGACAAATCTCCTTCGTCACCGTCCCCTCGGGCCGGAACTCCGGCGGCGTGAGCCGTCCGACCGCGCCGGCGGCGTTCCCGTTGTAGTTGTAGAACTCGTCCCCGACAATCAGCAACCCAAGCCAGAACAACTCCTTGTCGCCCCACAACCGCGGGTGTGTCGGCTGCCACATGTTGATCGTGTTTGCCATGAGCAAGCCGTTGAAGTGCTGCAGCTTGCGGTAGCACACCACCCCCAGCTCCATCTGGTACCGCGACTTGGCCGTGAAGAAGCGGTTGTTCAACGTGTGGTTCGTCACCTGCGGGATCCCAAACATGAGCTGGTCCACCATCGTCGGCATCATCTTGGCAAAGTACATGCGGTCGTGCGGCTGGTTCCCCCACATGATCTCCCGGTCGAGAAAGTACAACGTCCCCGTCTGCTCGTAGATCTTCAGCTTGAAAAAGTTGCTCGGCTTGATGAACGGCACCGTGTCCGTGTCCATGAGAAGCGTGTCGTCAAACAGCCCAAACAAGACCGGAAGCAACTTGTTCAGGAACCCGCTGTACGCACCCTGGTACTTTTCCAGCACCGCGCCCTTCACGTCCACGAACCAAATCTCCTGCGCCGGGAAGCTGTATGAGTACTGCCCACGGCCCACCGCCGCCTTCTCCCGCAACTCGCCCTCGCCGCTCGCCGGCGTGTGCTTGTTCTTGCGGTACTGGTCCTTGTGGAAGTTGAGCATCTCCAGGAGCTTGGTGAACAGCGCCGGCATCTTCTCCAGCCGGAACGGGTTGCGGCCTGCCGCCACAATCTCGTCCTGCGTCTTCTTCTCCATCTCCCCGCGGTGGAAAATGTGCACCGGGAGCGTGTTGTCCAAGCCGCGCAACACGCGGATCAACCCAATCAAGTCGTCTTTGTGGTGGCTCGACGCCGAGATGACGATTCCCCGTCCGTTCAACCCCTGCAAAAAGTCCTGGATGAAGCACGGCGCCGCAGGGTCCCGCTTGGCACGCGTCGCCTGCGGGTGCAACTTGGTGCGCTGCTCGTCGCCCTTGATGTACTCCAGCATCACCGGGTACCTTCCCAGAACCACCTCGCCGTTCCACCGCGTGTACACGGGATACTCGCCCGTGAGCCACGGAAACATCCGCTGCGCAAGGTTGGCGCACGTGTTGTTGAGCAGCTGCGGCTTGATGTAGTCCTCCGCGGGGGCCGCGCCAAACACGCTGCTCTTGCGCCGCGCCCCCTTTGCGTTGAGCCGCTCGCTCTCCGCCACGTCCACAGCCGCCTCCTGCAGGAGGTCGAACGGGTTCGCGTCCAAGTAGCAGCTCCCGAACGTGCGGTGCTGCGTCACCATGTTCACCTGCGCCTGTTCGAACCGCTGGATCTCCGTCACCTTCTTGATGTAGTCCTGGTGGATCAGCTGCTGCTCGCCCTCCGTCAAGTAGATGTCGCGCCACTTCTCCTCGGGGAGACGGTCCAACTCCTCCTCGCTCGTGTCCGGGTTCTCCGCCTTGTAGCGCTGCTTCTTGAGCTCCACCTCGCGGTTGCGCATGAAGTTGTCCTCGAACACGGCCTTGTCGTACTTCCACTTGACCTCATTGTCCAACTTGTTGAACGCCCACTCCGGGTTCTGGAGGTGCAAGTACTGGAAGAACAACTTGCAGTTGTCGTGCTTCAGCCGCCCCATCACCGCCTGCGGGTACTTTTCCACCATGGTGCGCATTTCGTCGGCAATTCCCGCGTCAAACGCGTGCGCCAACACCTGGAACTCCGCGATGTAGTCGTCGTCGATCTTCTCCGGCACCTCCACGCCGTTGGTGGCGGCGCGCAACCGCGTGATGTAGCCCATCTCCATGAGCTCGTTGGGCGTCACCCGCTTGTGTGTGGCCGCCGCGCCCGTCGCCTCGGGCAGCACCGGCAGGAGACGCGCCGCAAACACCTCTTGGATGTTCTCGAGGCGATACTGGTTCCAGCGCGGACTGTCTCCGATGTACACCAGAAAATAGTACACCTGGCACACAAGAAGTGCAATCACCGCGCCCTTCACGACGGAGCCCGGTCGGAGCATAGCAAGAGGGACGTGAAACGGGCGTTCGGAAATCGCCTTGGGCGTGTCTGCGCTGACGTGTTTTATATGGCCCGCTGCAGCAAGCGCCGATCTCCGCGCAAAGCCAGCCCGTTGCAGCGCTACGTGCCGTCCGGCGGTGCCGTTCGTCTAGAACACCTTGAACAACATGTTCGGGAGCCCCAAGCGCTTGAGGTCGAACGCCGACAACAACAGGGCGTACGCCACGAGGAGCGCGAGGTTCACCACCCCCGCCACGAGGAAGGTCGTCTGCGCGCTGCCGCGCGCGAGCCGCCGCGGCACCCACACCGTCAACGCCACCGTCAACACCGAGAGCACGCCGTAGATGGCCATGAGCACCTGCGTCTCCGCCGCGTTCTGCGTCTGGTGGCCCTCCGCAAAGTACACCACGTTCCCCGCGCGGTCCTTGCGCGCGTACGGCGCGCCGCGGATGCGGTTGTACATGGTGCCCAGGATGAACACGAGCACCGTCACCACCAGCCCCACCGCCCACACCTCGCGCAGCGCCAACACCTGCAGCAACTGCGCCAGGTAGCTCCACGCTGCAATCGTCGCGCCCGCCACCGCCACCGCCGTCACGCCGATGTTGCCCCAGTTGACGGGCTCCGTCGGCCGCGGCACGCTGAGCTGCGGCACCACAAGCTTGATCTGGCTGATGAGGATCTCCGTGAGGTCCTCGCCCTGGAACGTCCACGAGCTGAACCCCTCCGTCGGCTTGTGCGCCACGGACGTGCGCGGATAGTGCCGCACGTGGGGCACGTTCGTGATGCTGAGCGCCGCAAACAACTCGCGGTTCGTCTCCGTAAAGTCCGCCTCCGCGAGAAACAACTCGTTCTGCCCCGGGTTTGCCGCCATGAATTGCTCCCCGACAAGACTGTACACGGGGCTGAAGTCGCGGCAGAAGTCGCACGCCATCCGCGGCGTCGTCGCCGTGATGTGCACCACGAGATCGTAGTCCCGCGGCCCCGACAAGATCTGCTCAAAGTTGCGGTTCGTGAGCTGGAGAATCGGCCGGTTCTGCCGCGCAAGCTGCTTCCGGAAGTCCGCCGCCGTGAGCCCGCACGCGGGCCACGCAAGGAGTGCCGCCACCATCCCGAGAAGAAGCATGGCGAGAAGTGCGTGTCGTGGATGCCTTTATTTCGCGCGTTCTAGCGCCTGCGTGGCGCGCGCGATCGACTCGCGCCGGCTGCCGCGAAACTCCGCCACCATCGGCGCCACCGCCGGCGTCAGCGCCGCCGCCGCCTGGATCGTCGCCCACGTCCGCCCCGCCGCTGCCCACTCGCCGAGCCGCGCCTGGCAGTCAAACGTGCCGAGCAACAGCACCGGGTCCTGGGTCTCCATCCCGAGCCGGAACCACTCCATGGCCACCGCCGGCCGGCCAAACACGTTCAACTCCATCATCCCCAACGGCCCCACCGCCTCCCGGAGCCCCTGCGCAGCCGCAAGCTGGTAGTGGTGCCGCGCGCGCTCCGGGTGGTGCTGGTACAACTGCGCGAGGTAGAAGTGCGGCTGTGCCACCAGCTGCGGCTCGCCGAGCCGCACCGCCTGCTCAAACAGGAGCGCTGCCTGCGCAAGGTCTGGCGCCAGAAAGTGGAGGTGGCCGAGCGCCTTGTGCACCTCGCCCAGCACGTACAGGTCCGGCTCGAGCGCAAGAAACTGGCGGTAGTACTCCATGGCGCGCGCCGCGTCCTTGCGCCGGAGCGCCTGGTCGCCCGCGAGCTTGAACGTGAGCGGGTTGCGCGCCTCGAACAACTGTGCTATGAGCTCCTTGGCGTGCGTGCGGTCCGCCGCGCTGGCGTCGCTGTCGGGCCGGATCGCCTCGAACGCGAGCATGGCCACCGCGTCGTTCGCGCCATGCGCCGCAGCCTGCTCCACCAACTCGTGCTCAAGCGCCACCAAGTGCGTGTTGGCGGTGCGCGTGCGCCGCCGGATCGTGCTGAGCACCTCCTTCATCACCATGAGGTCGTCGGCGGAGGCGTACCGCGGGAGCTCGAACGCCACGCGCCCGCACAACGCCTCGTACGCGCGCTGGTACATCGGGTAGAGCTTGGCGTAGTTGAGCCGGGCATCCATGTCGAACAAGAGCCGCTTCACCGCCTTGGCCGGCGGGAAGACGCTGGCGAGCGCCGGACGAGCAGCCATAAAAAAGTGTCGCTCGCCTCTTCATGCTGGCTCCGCTTCCGCTGCTCTCCGCCGCCGCGCGGCCCAACGACACGCACCCGCTCGAGCTCGCGGTGCAGGGCATCGTGGGGCCGCCCTTGGAGCTGTTGCACGCCGGCTTGGAGGCGTTGTACGACAGCCAGGTTGCGTTGCTCGCGCGCCTCGACGTGATGCAACTGCAGGTGGAGGACTACCGCAACGCCGCCTTGGCCGGCGGCAGCGTGGCTGTCACGCCCAGCGAGCTCCTGCGCGCCCAGGCCCGCGTGGCTGCTCTCCGGCGGCGCGCCGCCCGCTTGAGCGCCGTGGTGCGGGTGGTGCAGCGCCGCGTGGCCGCCGGTGTGGAGCAGGAGGGTCCCGGGGGACGCTAGCACCCGGCCGTGCACCCCCGCGACGCTGGCCGCGCGCGACACCGCGCTGGCCGCTGCCTGCACCGCGCCCAGGCCGCCCCGGGCCGCCGTCCGCCCTCGCCCGGGCTGCTTCCCTTCAGCCGCGCGGAAACTCCGAGTCATCCCACGTGCATGAATACGCGGTCATGCCACGCTCCCCGCCTCAGCCCAGCCCTCTCCTCGCTCTTTCCGCGCTCTCCACCCCCCTCGCTTCTCCATGGACTACACCGACGTGACCGAAATGAGCTGGCGGCCGGCAGCCGGCCAGCTGCCGCAGCCCCGCGCGGTCTCCGTGCCTCCGGCCGTGCTTGGCCCGCGCACGTGTGCGCCCGCCAGCGCACCGCGCACCGTGGGCTTCCCCGGCGGCGCGCCGCTCTCCGGCGGCGAGGCCTTCCTCTACTACTCCTACTGCTTGTAGCACAAACGTCTCTTACGAATGAATGTCGCGCCCACGTCACACCATCGGCGTCTCCAGCCGCAGCGGCACCTCGCTGCTCAACTCGAACTCGCCCTCGTCCTCGTGGTACATGTCCTCCAACCGGCCCACCGCCAGCTTCTTGCGGGGCGGTGCTGGCGTCGACGCCTCGGTCGACACGCCTGTCGCGGTGCCGCTGGCCACCAGCTCCGAGCCGTTGGCCGCCGGCACCGACCCGCCGTTCAACACCGCCTCGTCGTCGTCGTGGCGGTCCAACAACCACATGGCCACCTCCCGCTTCTCGTCCTTCGCGGTCGGCGCCGCTGCTGCCGCTGCCGCCGCGCCCTTGCCCTCCATGACCACCTGCTGCACGTGCTCCTTCTGCTTTGCGCGGTCCCGCATGCGCTCCTCGATCGTGCCCTTCACCAACAACCGGTACACCGTCACCTGCCGCGTCTGGCCCAACCGGTGGGCACGGTCCATGGCCTGCAGGTCGATGGTCGGGTTCCAGTCGCTGTCGTAAAAGATCACCGTGTCGGCCGCCGTGAGGTTGATGCCGAGACCGCCCGCGCGCGTCGACAAGATGAACACAAAGAGCTCCGGCTTGGTCTGCCAGTCGTGCACCAAGTCCCGTCGGTCGCTCAACTTGGAGCTGCCGTCGAGCCGGAGGTAGCGGTACTGCCGGTACGTCAAGTACTCCTCCATCAAGTCCATCATCTTGGTCATCTGGAAGTAGAGCAACACGCGGTGGCCGCCCTCCTTGAGCTGCACGAGCAACTCGTCAAGCTTCAGCAACTTGCCCAGCTCCGTGATGAACCGGTCCATCAGCGGCATCCGGATGGTCAGGTAGCCCGTCCGCGCGCTTGCAGGCGGCGGGAGCATGCCGCTCGCCGGATACTGCTCGAGCGGCACGCGAGCCTGCTGCAACCTCAACTCCGTGTTGAGCAGGAGCGGGAGGAGCGCCTGCCGCACCACCGGGTCAAACAAGACGTCCCGCTGGCGCGGGCCAAACAGCGCGTCGGCACACCACACGTCCACCGGCGGCGCCTGGGCGGCCGGCTCCACCGCCGGCTCCATGTTGTCGACGTACATGTCCACGTACTGCAGAGCCCGAACCGAGTAGAGCTCGCGGAGCGCCGGCAGTACCGCCTCGGCGCCGGTGTGCTGGCGCTGGTCGCCGCACACAAGCAACATGCGGTGTGGCGGCACCTCCTCCTCGGCCGCCGGCTCCTGCGTGTAGTGGCGACCGGCAATGGCGCGCTGCAAGACGCCGTCGCGCGCATCGGCCTCCACCTCCAGTGGCGAGGTGCCGACAAACCGGAGCCAGCCAAAGGCGGGCGACTCGGTGGAGTTGCGGGGCGCGTACACGTTGAACATCAGCCGCAACGCATGCGTGCGCAGACCCAAGGCCGAGTCCCACCCCGGGCGCGCCATGTCGCGGTACACCAACTGCGGCATGCGCACGGAGATGTCGCTGCGGGTGGAGTAGCCCACCTCCAAATGCGGCAAGTTGGCCTCGCGCGCAAGCAGCGCCGTCAGAGCAAACTGCAGGCAGCTGAAGGCGCTTTTGGTGTCGGCGCGCTCGAACAAGTCGGGGTGGTTGCACACCTTGCGGAACTGCATCACCAAGTTCATCAACAGCTGCGTCTCTTCGTCGTCGGCGGCTGACTGCTTGCCGCGGCCCGTCTCGTGCGACACGCGACTGATCAAGTCCTGCACCAGCACCTGCAGCTTGAGCATGTGGTACAACTTCTTCTGGCGCGAGTTCATGCCGCAGTAGAGGTCGATTTCGATCTTGTCGCCCAACTCGCTCTGCACGTTCTTCTTGATGCGCCGCAACATGAACGGCTTCAAGATCATGTGCAATCGCCGGAGCTGCTGCTCGTTCAACTGCGTGTTCAGCTGCGCGTGCAGCTCGATGTCCTTCGAGAACCAGTCGCTGAACTCGTCGTGCGAGTCGAACAACAGCGGCATGATGAAGTGGAGCAACGCCCACAACTCCTGCATCAGGTTCTGGATCGGTGTGCCCGTGAGCAACAAGCGATTGCGCAGCTGGAAACTGAGCAACAGCTTCCACCGCAGCAGCAGCGACAGCTTGATGGCCTGCGCCTCGTCCAACACCATGTACTGCCACTTCATCCGCTGGAAGTACAGCGCGTCCGCAACCACCATCTGGTACAGCGTCACCATCACGTGGAAGGGCGAGTCGCGTGTGTAGGTGGTGGTCTGGCGGTCCCAGAACTTGCGCAACACCTTGCGGTCCTTGGCAGAGCCCCAGTACGGCAACACCTTGAAGTCAGGCACAAACTTGGTGATTTCCTGCTGCCAGTTGTGGAGCGTCGACGCCGGCGTCACCACGAGAAACGGGCCCCAGATGTTGTGCGTCTCCGCAAGGTACGCAAGCACCAGGATCAGCTGCACCGTCTTGCCCAAGCCCATCTCGTCGGCAAGAATGCCGTTGATGCCCTGGTCGTACAAGTTCGCAAGCCAGTTGAGACCCTTGACCTGGTACTCCTTGAGCGTGCACGCAAGCATCTTGGGCTGCGTGATCAGAATCTCGCCGAGCGACGTGGGGTTCTGGAAGTTCATCTCCTCCTCCGCGTCCGTGTTCGTGTCGAGCTGGCCCTCTGCCGGCTGCTCGTTGAACGCGCGCGCACGCGCCTGGTTCTCCAACAACAACGACTGCGCGTTTGCGGCGGCCGCGCGCCGGAGGTGGTCCTCGTCGCTGTTGTCAAAGTCAATCGCACTCACGTCTGTGCGCGCGGCCGCTGTGCCCACAAGGTCGTCGTGCGGGGACATGCTGTCGCCGGACGCCGAGGGCGCCGAGCCGCCCGTCTCGCCGTTGCCGTCGTTCTCGATCTCGTCCGTCTTGATCTTTTTGCCGATAAAGTGCAGGTAGAGTTCTGTCTGCGTGAGCAAGAAGTTGAGCTTGCGGCGCTGGCGCTCCAGCTCACGCGCCTCCTCCTCGCGCTTCACCTTGTCGAGCATCTCGCGCTCGGCGCGCTTGCGCAGCTCGTTCTCCTCGCGCTCGTTCTTCTTCCAGAAGTTGAGCATCTCACGCATGGCACGCCGCGCCTTGGTGGTCAAGTCCTTCTGCAGCTTGTTGGTGCGCACCTGCCAGCGCCGCGCCTCACGGGCCGCAAGCAACGCCGTCTTCTTGGCGTTCACCATGCGTGCCAGCAGCGACAGCTGCCACTGTCGCAGCACCTTCGGGCCGTCCTTGCGCGCAATGTCCTTCCAGATCGCAATGTACACGTTCTCGTACTGCTTGTCGATCGCACGCTGCTCCTTCAAGTTCGCCTTGGCCCTGGCCACGCCGTTTTTGTGCGCCTCGAGGTCGCCCTCCGACTCGGGCTCGTCCGCCAGGCGGTGCCGGCCGTTGCGGAGGACGTGATCCTCGTCGTGGGCACCCGCAGTCTTGCGCGGGCGCTTGCCGCCGGCCACGTAGTCCTCGTCGTCGTCCTTGGACTTGCGCTTGGAACGCCCGCGCTTCAGGCCGTCCTCGTCCTCGTTCTTGAGTCCGTCGTCCTCGTCCTCGTCGTCCTCGTCCTCGTCGTCCTCGTCCTCGTCCTCGTCGTGGGTGAACTCGTCGAACGGCGTGCGCTCGTGGTCCAGGAACTCCTCCGCCTTGCGGCCGCGCGCGTTTTTCTTTTTCGCGGGCTTGCCGTAGGCGGTCGCGGCGACGTGACCGTAGCCCTGGTGGCGCACGCGCATGTTGGTGGGACGCGTGGGGTCGGCATAGGCAGCAATCGTGTCGTAGTCCCACAGAGCCATGTCGCGCACCTGCGCGCGCTCGGCCTCGTTGTACAAGCGCACCAACGTCTGCTGGTGCGCAGGCCACTTGGCGTTGTACAAGCCGACGCGCACCGGCAGGTCGTCGGGCGGGCCCGCAGGCGTGGGCTGGAGCGGCGTCTGCATCGCGGGCGTGGTCCACAGCAGCATGGGCGGCGGGGCGTGGGTGCCTCCGGGCGGCGACACGCTGTTCTCGGCGAGCATCATGTTGATGGTGGGCTTGACCAGCGCCAGGGTGGCGGCGGGATCGGCGGTGGCGGCACCGTCGTCGGTGGCGGGGGAGCCGGGGGCGGCGAGAATGGACAGAATCGCCATCATTTTTACCGCCGGCGGCGACTGTGTCTGGGCACTGGTGGGATCAGCCATGGTGGTGTGTGGCTGGAAGGGTGTGGGTCGTGGGGGGAGTCGCCAGGCACGGGGGATTTAATGGGGTGCGGGGTGTGTGTGGGAAGAGTGGTGTGTGGTGGCGCTTCACGGGGCGGAAGGGGCCGGCGGGCTGTTGCGAGCAGCACCAAGTCTCAGTTTTCGACCCAATGGCGCGCGCCGGTTTTCCGCGTTCTGCGGAGTGGAGGCGCAGGGAAAAAAGCGCGGGTGCACGCGTGGGTGGAGGCTACAGGGAGGGGCCGGGCACACGGGCGGCGGGCGGCGGGCGGGCAGCGCGGCTCCGGCGCGGCGGGCAAGTGGGGGTGTAAAAAATAATGAGGGGCGCGGACACAGCCGCGGGCGCCTGCCGGCTCGGCTTCCGGGCTGCGTAACCTGAGGCATCCAGGCAGTTTCTGTGGGAACGCGGGTAGGAGGTGTGGGCGCCGCACGACTGGTCACGTGGCGCACGTGGAGCACGTGAGAAGGGAATGTTGCGTGCAGGACACCGGGACGCGCTGGGTTGCGTGCGGGACGGGCGTGGGACGGGCGTGGGACGCGCTGGGTGGCGTGCGGGATGAACGCGGGCGGAGGGAGGCACACTCGCCGCGGCGGCTGTGTGTCGTGCGCGGGGTGTGGGCGCCGTGCGAGTCACGTGCGCTGCGTGCGGTGTGCCGTGGGCTCGGGGGGGAGCAGCCCGCGTGCGCGGCGGCGGTGGCGCTGATTAGCACGCCGCGGCGACGCCGGTACATACGGGTCGATTCCTACCCGGCTATCCGGTCGGTCAGCATTAGTCAGAACCGCGTCATGTTAGTTGCCAGCGCACGGACGCCCGGCTCGCCCGCAGTCCGCAGGCCCACACTAACCTGTATTCTTCTCGGTGTTAAGGCTGGATTGGGCGGCCAAGTGGCCAATGAGCGTGCTGGAAATCGAGGTTAGCCTGGGACCGCAGCTACAGTGCAGACAGGTCCGGCGGGTGACTCGGCAGGTCCATGTTGGCCCCTGGGGCTGTTTTTCCCGCACGCTCAGCGCTCCTGGGGCACCGGGCAGACGCCGCGCCCCTGCGGCCCATGCGTGCGTTTTCTGAACGGCTGACCCGGCTTCACACGCCCTCGGCGATAACTGCCTATACAGGCTGCGCGTTTATGCGCCGTGCTGCACGGGCTGCGCGTGCTACACACGACATGCAGCGCGCCTGCAGCATGGCTGCCGGACATTGGGGCTTAGCCCACGCTCAGCTGCGGCATGCCACAGATACCGACCCGTCCGGGGCCGGAAAACGAGAGGCGCGCCGTCCCCGGGAGGGGTATATATACCGCAGGAACGCCGCCGGGGCTGAGGGGTACACCTGAGTGTCCAAATGTCTTCGATCGAGAGCAACGAACCCGCTTCTTTCGGTGGAGAGGACGTGAGTGAGAGGGAGCTTGCTGAGGCGGCGCGTGTGCTCACGCTGGAGAGCGCGCACGCGCCCGGCGGCGTGCTCGACCGTCTCGAGC
>JAJMSD010000040.1:0-56787 GCA_030558265.1 [Candida] pseudocylindracea
CACTTGCCGATTCACATTGACGACGGCGTGCGGCGGATGCTCGTGGTGGGTGCGGGCGCGGGCGGCGGCACGGACAGCGGCGCGCG
This sequence comes from [Candida] pseudocylindracea, assembly GCA_030558265.1. Taxonomy (NCBI): domain Eukaryota; kingdom Fungi; phylum Ascomycota; class Pichiomycetes; order Serinales; family Debaryomycetaceae; genus Limtongozyma; species [Candida] pseudocylindracea. The sequence continues at coordinate 87 of JAJMSD010000040.1, forward strand.
CTGGGGCAGCAGCGGGCCGGGTCCCCCGCGGGGCGGGCCGGGGGTGCGTTCCGACTTCAGCCGCACAGAAACTCAAAGCACGGCGGCCGCCAATCAGCGGGCGGGAAATATCCCCGTTCGGGCTCGCAATTGACGTGCGGCCTTATCAGCAGGACTGCCGGATTGGGTAGGTAACACCGAGGGGCGCGCGGCGCGCCCGCCCGCGCGGGCGGCACTCGAGACCCGCGGCGCCACACGCGGCCCGCACGGACGGCGGCGCCGGGCCGGCTGTGTGCCTTTGTGTGGCGCCAGGGCCGTTGCGCCGGCATCGAGCCGTGTGTGCCGAGCGGCGTGCGCCGCTAATAATCCCGCAAGGGCCGGGTAACCGTGCATGCAGATGGTTAGCCGCCTTCCTATTCCAGAAACGCGCGGTTGTTTTCGGCATGCTGTTTACCGGACTGCCTAAAAAGGCAGGAGAGAGCCTCAGGGGGCCGGCTTGTTGCGGGATATTCCAGGCATGGTATAAAACGCGGACATTCCCCCCGGCGGAGGCAATCTCCCACCGAACGGTTCAGTGCCATCATGTCCACCGAGCCCACTAAGGAAAAGGTCCCGCTCGCGGCTGAGGATGACGACGAGGATGAGGACATTGACCAGTTGGTCGAGGACCTCCAGTCCCACCACGGCGGTGGCCTCGACGACGAGGAGGAGGAGGAGGAGGAGGGCGTGAGCGCCAAGCCCGTGCCCGAGGAGCTCCTCCAGACGGACCCGTCCGTTGGCTTGACCAGCGACGAGGTGAACCGCCGCCGCAAGAAGTACGGTCTCAACCAGATGGCCGAGGAGAAGGAGAACTTGGTGCTCAAGTTCATCATGTTCTTCGTGGGCCCGATTCAGTTCGTGATGGAGGCCGCCGCCATCTTGGCCGCCGGTCTCGAGGACTGGGTGGACTTTGGTGTTATTTGCGCCTTGCTCATGTTGAACGCCTTTGTGGGTTTCATCCAGGAGTACCAGGCCGGTTCTATCGTCGAGGAGCTCAAGAAGACCCTTGCCAACTCTGCTGGTGTCATCCGTGACGGCCACCTCTCTGAGGTGCCCGCCAACGAGGTGGTGCCCGGTGACATTGTGAAGGTTGAGGACGGTACCGTCATCTGTGCCGACGGCCGTCTCGTGACCGAGGGCATCTTCTTGCAGGTTGACCAGTCGGCGCTCACTGGCGAGTCGCTCGCTGTCGACAAGCGCTTCGGCGAGGCCGTGTTCTCGTCCTCCACCGTCAAGCGCGGTGAGGGTTTCATGGTGGTGACCGCGACCGGTGACAACACGTTCGTGGGTCGCGCCGCTGCCCTTGTGAACAAGGCTTCTGGTGGCCAGGGTCACTTCACCGAGGTGCTCAACGGCATTGGTACCATTCTCTTGGTGCTCGTGATCGTGACGCTTTTGGTTGTGTGGACTGCCGGCTTCTACCGCTCGAACAAGATCGTGCGTGTGCTCCGCTACACTCTTGCCATCACCATTGTGGGTGTGCCCGTGGGTCTCCCCGCGGTGGTGACCACCACCATGGCTGTCGGTGCCGCCTACCTCGCGCAGAAGCAGGCCATCGTGCAGAAGCTTTCCGCCATTGAGTCGCTTGCCGGTGTGGAGATTCTCTGCTCCGACAAGACCGGTACCCTCACCAAGAACAAGCTTTCGCTCCACGAGCCCTACACCGTGGAGGGTGTGGAGGCCGACGACCTCATGCTCACTGCCTGTCTCGCTGCCTCCCGCAAGAAGAAGGGTCTTGACGCCATCGACAAGGCCTTCCTCAAGTCGCTCATCAACTACCCCCGTGCCAAGGCTGCCTTGACCAAGTACAAGATGATTGAGTTCCACCCGTTCGACCCCGTGTCCAAGAAGGTGACTGCCCTTGTGGAGTCCCCCGAGGGCGAGCGCATCATCTGTGTCAAGGGCGCCCCGCTCTTTGTGTTGAAGACCGTCGAGGAGGACCACCCGATCCCCGAGGACGTGCACGAGAACTACGAGAACAAGGTCGCCGAGTTTGCCTCCAGAGGTTTCCGTTCCCTTGGTGTCGCCCGCAAGCGCGGCGAGGGCCACTGGGAGATTCTCGGCATTATGCCCTGCATGGACCCCCCGAGAGACGACACTGCCAAGACCGTGAACGAGGCCCGCCACTTGGGTTTGAGAGTCAAGATGCTCACTGGTGACGCCGTCGGCATTGCCAAGGAGACCTGCAGACAGTTGGGTTTGGGTACCGCCATCTTCGACGCCGACCGTCTCGGTCTCGGCGGCGGTGGTGACATGCCCGGCTCTGAGCTCGCCGACTTTGTGGAGAACGCCGACGGTTTCGCTGAGGTGTTCCCCCAGCACAAGTACAACGTGGTGGAGATCCTCCAGAACCGTGGCTACCTCGTGGCCATGACCGGTGACGGTGTCAACGACGCCCCGTCCTTGAAGAAGGCCGACACCGGTATCGCCGTGGAGGGTGCCTCCGACTCTGCTCGTTCTGCCGCCGACATTGTGTTCCTTGCCCCTGGTTTGTCTGCCATCATCGATGCGTTGAAGACCTCGAGACAGATTTTCCACCGCATGTACTCCTACGTGGTGTACCGTATCGCCTTGTCGTTGCACTTGGAGATCTTCCTCGGTCTTTGGATTGCCATCCTCAACAACTCGTTGAACATTGACTTGGTGGTGTTCATTGCCATCTTTGCCGACGTGGCCACCTTGGCCATTGCCTACGACAACGCCCCGTACGCGCCCGAGCCCGTGAAGTGGAACTTGCCGCGTTTGTGGGGCATGTCCATCGTCCTCGGGGTCATTCTCGCGGTCGGCACCTGGATCACCCTCACGACCATGTTCATGTCCAGAGGCGGTATCATCCAGAACTTTGGCTCCATCGACGGTGTCTTGTTCTTGGAGATCTCCCTTACCGAGAACTGGTTGATTTTCATCACCCGTGCTGCTGGTCCCTTCTGGTCGTCCGCGCCCCTGTGGCAGTTGGCCGGCGCCGTGCTCATTGTCGACATCATCTCGACCTGTTTCGCGGCCTTCGGCTGGTGGTCCCAGAACTGGAACCACGTGGTGACCCTCATCCGCGTGTGGATCTTCTCCTTTGGCGTGTTCTGCGTCATGGGCGGTGCTTACTACCTTATGTCTGAGTCTGAGGCCTTTGACAGATTCATGAACGGTAAGCCCCGCAAGGAGGCCCCGCCGCAGCGCACCATGGAGGACTTCATTGCCGCCATGACCAGAGTCTCGACTCAGCACGAGAAGAGCTCCTAAGCGCGCGGTCCCTCCGGAGGATTGTTTAATACGTTACCCCGAATGTACACTGGTGTTTCAAACCCGACCCGGTCTGCTGCAGATCAGCCGGTATTTTTTTTGCCGCACCCGCACCCACATGAACGCCTCCAGAACGCCGTGGGAGGGGACGTACGAGCTGGTGCACACGGCCATGGCCGGCTTGTCCGTGCTGCCGTGGAACGACCCGCCGGCCCACAACGTCCACCGCCGCAGCCACGCCTCGCCCGGCCGCTTTGCCAACGCCCTGATCAACGACTTTCACGGCTCCATTCTCCTGCTCTGCCGCGACCAGCACGGCTGCCGCTTCCTCCAGCGCGAGATGGACCAGGTCCAGACCCTCCCCTTGCTCCTGCTTGTCACCCCCGCCACGCTCGTCTTCCTGGAGACCCACTCGCACGTCGTCTCCCTCATGACCGACCCCTTCGGCAACTACCTCGTGCAGAAGTTGTTCGAGCACGTGACGCCCGCCCAGCGCTTGGTGTTGGTGCAGACGGCGGCCCCGAGCTTGCCGCAGGTGGCGTGCGACGTGCACGGCACGCGGGCCTTGCAGAAGCTCTTGGAGTGTGTTGCGGGGCGCGAGGAGGTGGGGCTCGTCGTGGCCGCGTTGCGCCCGTGCGTTGTCGACTTGGCCTGCAACGTGAACGGCAACCACGTCGTGCAAAAGTGCCTCCAGGTGCTCGGGGAGAGCGACAGCCAGTTTGTGTACGACGCCGTGGAGGCCGACGTGGTGCGCGTGGCCTCCCACCGCCACGGCTGCTGCGTGCTCCAGCGCTCTCTTGACCACGGCAGTCCTGCGCAGGTGCGTCTGCTCGGCGCGCGCGTGGCCCAGCACGCCCGCACGCTTGCTCTCGACCCGTACGGCAACTACGTCGTGCAGTACGTGTTGCACAAGGGCACCGCGCCCCCCGCGGCGGCGGCGGCGGCGGCCGTCGAGACAATGGTGGTCGAGAACGTGGTCACCTTGGCGACACACAAGTTTGGTCTGAACGTGGTCGAGAAGGTGTTGCGCGAGGGGAGCGCCGCCCGGGTGGTGGCTGCGTTGTTGGCGTGCGGGGACTTGGAGAAGGTGTTGCATGACGGCTACGGCAACTACGTGTTGCAGACCGCCTTGGACGGCGAGGCGCCGGGCTTGGCCGACGCGCTCCGGCCGTTGTTGGCGGGGGTGCGCGGGCGGAGCTACGCGCGGCGCTTGGCCAGCAGACTAGCATAGGGGTTGTACATTACATGGGCATGCCGGTAGCGCGCCGGGCCGCGCGGAGCACCGGCGGGGGTGCACGGGTGTCGTCGTACATGCACGCGCATGCAGGCGCACCCGCGCCTCGTTTACCCCGGCACCGCGCTCTGCCGCGCACCGACACTGCCCCAACCAATGTCTTCCCGCACCCGCTCCAAGACAAGGGCCGCCACGCCGCCGGCAGCCGCGGCCTACGTGGACGAGCACCGGGAGTACGAGTTCGGCGGCCCTGCCGGCGCCCTCGGCATGATGGTCGGCTTCCCGCTCCTCATGGTCTACATGTGGTTGCTGGCCGAGTTCTACGGCGGCGCGCCCGCGTGGCCCAAGGAGGGGGAGACGTTTGGCGATCTTGTGGCACAGCTCTACGCCCTCTTCCTCGCCCACGGCGTGCCCTCGTTCCGCGCCGTGCGCATCTTCCTCACCTTCTTCTTCGCGCAGATGGTCTTCTACGTGACGCTCCCCGGCATCTGGACCAAGGGCCAGCCGCTCAGACACCTCAAGAACAAGCAGTTGCCGTACTTTTGCAACGCCGTGAGCGCCTACTACACCAGCATTGCCGTTGCGGCCGTGCTCCACGTGTCGGGCTGGTTCGACATCACCACCATCCTCGACCTCTTTGGCCAGTTGATGGTGACCGCCATCGCCTGCGGCTGGGTCTTCCTGGTGGGGCTCTACCTCTTCACGGTGTACGTGTCCGGCGACTACCACCGCATGAGCGGCAACCCCATCTACGACATGTTCATGGGCGCGCCGCTCAACCCGCGCATCGGCATCATCGACCTCAAGATGTTCTTCGAGGTGCGCCTTCCGTGGTTCACGCTCCTGTTTCTCCTGATTGCGCTCTGCGTCAAGCAGTACCAGACGCTTGGCTACGTGTCGTTCCAGGCCGGCTTCCACCTTCTTGCGCACTGGTTGTATGCCAACGCGTGTGCCAAGGGCGAGGAGTTGATCGTGCCCACGTGGGACATGGCGTACGAGAAGTTTGGCTTCATGTTGATCTTCTGGAACATTGCGGGCGTCCCCTACACCTACTGCATGGGCACCTTGTACCTCCTGTTGCACGACCCGAGCGAGTACCGCTGGAGCCACGCCTACAACGCCTGGTGCTTGTTCCAGTTGTTGGCGAGCTACTACTTCTTCGACACGGCCAACGGCCAGAAGAACTCCTTCCGCAAGCAGCAGGCCGGCGACCCCGTCGTGCGCAAGTCCTTCCCGCACCTCCCGGGCACCGCCCTCAAGAACCCCAAGTTCATCACCACCAGCACCGGCTCCACCCTCCTCACCGACGGCTGGTTTGTGTACGCCCGCAAGGTCAACTACGTCGGCGACTATCTCATGTGCTTGTCCTGGGCCATGCAGTGCGGCTTTGGCAGCGTCTTCAGCTGGTTCTTCCCGGTCTTTTTCGGCATTGTCTTGGTGCACCGCGCGTGGCGCGACGAGCTCAAGTGCCGCGAAAAGTACGGCGCCGACTGGGTCCGCTACAAGCAGGCGTGCAGATGGTGGGCCATCCCCTATGTCTTCTAGGGGCCTGGAACGGCCGTGGACTCGGGGCGCCCTGTATTGTAAGCGACCTAGACCCGACGCGGCGGAACCCGTCGCGGCGCGCGCCGCACCTAGTCTCTCTCGGCAATCGCCACCAACCGCTCGTCCACCTCCTCCTCGGTCAACACCTTGAACTCGCCCGCGCGCGCAACCCCCACCTCAATGTCGCCCTTTCTGAACTCCGTGCCCAACACGTCGCCCAACAACTCGATCGCGGCCTCCACCACCTCCGGCCACTCGCCCTTCAAGGCGTCCTTCTTCTTGAACTTCTTCTCCAACGCCGTTGTGGCCTCCTGGCTCTTGGGCCCCGTCGCCGTCGCGCGGCTCCCCGTGTAGTAGCCCGCCGGGTCGCACTTGTACACGCTCGGGCCCTTCTCCTCGTCCACCGCCACAAACGTCAACGCCACCCCCAACGGCCGCATGTACGCGCGCTGCGTGAAGATCTGCGACAAGTTCGCCATCCGCTTGGCAATCGCATCCACGGGCATGTCGTAGCCGTACTTGTAGCGGAACTCCAGCGCCTCCGCGCGCGCCCGGAGCGCCTGCGCACGCGCGTCCGGGATGGCGCCCGTCGCGAGCATGCCAATCAGCTTCGTGATGGGAAAGAGGTACGTGATCGTGGCCGGGTCGAGGAGCTTGTCGGGCACCTTGCGCTGCTGCACAACCACCGCCAGGTCGGTGCCGCACACGGCAATCAGCGTGAGGTTCGCGGCGTTGATGGCCTTGAACGCATACTCCACCTGGTAGAGCCGGCCCTCCGGCGAGAAGATGGTAATGTGGCGGTCAAACCCGGACATGAGGAGCTGGGGACGTTGGTGGCGATGTGGCGAATACCGCGTGCATGCAGGCCGCCCCGATGCGGCAATGCCCCGGGTGCTGCCGCATCGGGCCGCTTGCCTGTCGCGGTAACATTTGTCTGCTGCCCGGAAGCGGCGCGCTGCCCTCACGCTTCTCCCGCCCGCCGCCCCGCCCATGCCGCCTACGCTCTTGTTCGACGCGGCCACGGTGCGGCACCGGCCCGTGGCCACTCCCTTCTCGTCGCCGCTTGCGCAGCGCGTCTCGTACCACTACAACCCCGACACTCCCGGTTTCCACTACGGCGTGCGCCATCCCATGAAGCCGTTCCGCCTCATGCTCACCGACCAGTTGGTGACGGCGTACGGTCTCCACGAACACATGGACTTGTACGAGCCGCGCCGCGCGCTGCGCGAAGAGCTCCTCGCGTTCCACTCCGCCGACTACGTCTCGTTCCTCGAGCGCATCACGCCGGACCTCCTCTCCAAGAACCAGAACCTCCTCGTGGAGTTCAACATCGGCGACGACTGTCCTGTGTTTGACGGCATGTACGACTACCTGAGCATCTACGCCGGCGCGCTGCTCGACGCCTCCCGCAAGCTCATTGCCAACATGCTGGATATTGCCATCAACTGGAGCGGCGGCTTGCACCACGCCAAGAAGACCATGCCCAGCGGCTTCTGCTACGTCAACGACATTGTGCTTGCGATCCTCAACATGTTGCGCGTGTACCCGCGCGTGCTCTACATCGACATCGACCTCCACCACGGCGACGGCGTGCAGGAGGCCTTCTACACCACCGACCGCGTCATGACGGTGCTGTTCCACAAGTACAACGGCGAGTTTTTCCCCGGCACCGGCAACTTTGACGAGGTGGGCGTGAAGGACGGCAAGCACTACTCGATCAACGTGCCGCTCAAGGACGGCATCGACGACGACCTGTACGTGCGGCTCTTTAAGGCGGTGATCGAGCCGTTGATCACGTCGTTCCAGCCCAGCGCCATTGTGCAGCAGTGCGGTGCCGACTCGCTCGGCGGCGACCGGCTCGGGTGCTTCAACCTCAACATCAAGGCGCACGGCGAGTGCGTGGCGTTTGTCAAGTCGTTTGGCATTCCGATGCTCGTGCTCGGCGGCGGCGGCTACACCCCGCGCAACGTGTCGCGCTTGTGGTGCTACGAGACGAGCGTCTTGACGAGCGTGCACATCGACTCGACGGTGGTGCCCGACGTGCCCTTCCGCGAGTACTTTCTGCGGGAAAACTACCTCCTCCACCCGCAGTTGGGCGACCGGATCGACAACAAGAACACCAAGAAGTACTTGGAGAGCGTGCGCATTCAGATCTTGGAGCAGGTGCGGTTTTTGAACGGCGCCCCCAGCGTGCAGCTCCAGGAGATTCCGCCGGACCTCGGCGGCGTGGACGAGGACGAGCGGCGGCGGGTGGAGGAGGAGGAGCGCGAGTGGGACCGCCGCGGCGGCGCGTGCGGCTTGTACGAGGAGTAGCCGCGGGCCGCGGGCTGCGCGGGGAGGGGCCGCCGGCACCGCCGGCACCGCCGATACACGATTACGCAACGACCGCAGCGACGCATTTCTTGCATTGCCACGCCTCATCCCATGTCCAAGCAGTCGCACCGCCGGCTCACCAAGGAGTACAAGCTCATCCAGGAGAACCCGCCACCGTACATCACGGCGCACCCCAACGAGTCCAACATCTTGGAGTGGCACTACGTCTTGACAGGGCCGCCGGACACGCCCTACGCCGGCGGCCAGTACCACGGCACGCTCACGTTTGCCAGCGACTACCCGTTCAAGCCGCCGTCGATCCGGATGATCACCCCGAGCGGCCGCTTCAAGACGAACACGCGCTTGTGCCTCCTGATGCTGGACTTCCACCCCGACACGTGGAACCCTGCGTGGCTGGTGCTGACGATCCTCACAGGCTTGTTGAGCTTCATGACGGGCACCGAGGGCACCACCGGGAGCATCACCACGAGCACCGAGGAGAAGGTGCGCTTGGCCGGCGAGAGCAAGGCGTGGAACACGCGCCTGAACGACCGCTTCAAGCGCGAGTTCCCCGACTTGTGCGAGCTGAACCTGCGCGAGGCGGCGGCAGCGGCGGCAGCGGCGGCAGCGCCCGAGAGCGCGGCGCCCGAGAGCGCCGCGGCTGCGGCGCCCGCCGCACAGGAGGTGAACGCGGAGGACCGCGCGCGCCTCGAGACGTTGACAGAGCCGCACACGGGCGGCTGGGGCTGGGGCGTGCTCGTGGTGGCTCTCATCGGCATGGGCCTCTTCTGGATACGGTAGGCAGCGAACACTGCCGGCGCCGGGCCACACGGCCCACGCAGCACATGAACGCGTTTCTCTACAACTTCCCGGGGTGCGTCACGGGCCACTGGTACGCCGTCTGGCCACGCACATACCCGTGTCTCTTCAAAAACGCCAGCTGCTCCGCGGGACCCCTCGACCCGTACGCGTACGGCTCGGGCGTCGGACCGTCGGGCCCCTCGATGTACTCCAACAAGGGCGTGAACAAGCCCCAGGACACCTCCAACTCGTCGTCTCTCACAAAGTTGGCGTGCTGGCCGAGCATGCAGTCTCTGATCAACGACTCGTACGCCTCCGGAATCCAAAAGTCCTTGGAGAAGCGCTCGCTGTACGTGAGGTCCAAGTCCGACACCTCCGTCTCCGTCGACAAGCCGGGCACCTTGTTGTTGAACTTGAGGTACACGGCCTCGCGCGGCTGGATGCGGATCACCAACTCGTTGCGGGGAATGTCGTTGAACACGCCACGCGCCACCTCCTTGTACTGGATGCGCACCTCCACCTTACCCTCGTCGAGCGCCTTGCCGGCGCGCAACACAAACGGCACGCCGTCCCAGCGCTCGTTCTGAATCTGGAGCCCGATCGCCGCATACGTCACGCACTTCGAGTTGGGGTCCACTGTGCTGTCGTCGAGGTAGCCCGGCTTCGTGCCGTCCGCCAGCTTGGTGTACTGCCCAAGCAAAATGTCCTTGTGGTTGAGCGGCGCAATCGCCTTGAGCACCTTCACCTTCTCGTCGCGCACGCTCTCGGGGTCAAACAGCACCGGGCGCTCCATCGTGAGGAGCGTCAACACCTGGAGCAAGTGGTTCTGCATCACGTCGCGGATGATGCCGATCGTGTCAAAGTAGCCGCCACGGCCCTCCGTGCCGAACGGCTCCTTGAACAGCACCTGCACGCTGGCAATGTTGCTCTTGTTCCACAGCGCGTTCAAGAACTGGTTGCCGAAGCGGAGCGTCATGAGGTTCTTGACCATCTCCTTGCCGAGGTAGTGGTCGATGCGGTACAACTCGTCCTCGGTCCACAACGGCGCAAGCAGCTCCTGGAGCTCGCGCGCCAGCTTGAGGTCGTGGCCAAACGGCTTCTCCACAATGATGCGCGCCGTGCCCGCGCTGCCGGGGTGCACGTTCTCCTTGAGCATCGTGGCCACCTCCGTGAACGCCGACGGCGGGAGCGCGAGGTAGAAGAGGCGGTGCGAGTGCTCCACCTTGTTCGCGGAGTCAAACTCCGCAATCGACTCCGCAAGCTTCTTGTACCCCTCGGCAGTGTCGTACGGGCCCTGGATGTACAGGCAGAGGTCGAGGAAGGCCTCCTTGGCCTTGAGGCCCTCGGCGTCGTCCTCGGCGATCTTGAAGTACAGCGAGATGCGCTCGCGGTAGTCCTCGGGCGAGAGCTTCAGCCGGGCATAGCCAATGATCTTGCACGTGTCCGGGAGCTCGCCATGGCGGAACTGGGAGTTAGTCACACTATCCGGTAAGTCCGGTGCCTTGCGGCGGGGGGGCGTACCAATCCGAACAACGCGGGGTAGGTCTTCTTCTTGGCGAGGTCGCCGGACGCACCAAACACGGTGATCACGGCGTGGCTCTTGAACAGGATTTCAGGCATTGGGAAGAAGGGGGGCAACGGAGAGCAACACCACGGGCCAGAGCGGGTGGGCAAAACCCGTTGATTACTAAGGTGGTGCGGGCACTACCGACCGCATGCGGTGTAACGATTACGGAATCGTCGGCAAAGTCCCTGGACTCCGAGATCGCGTGACGCAGGCCGGTGCTAGCGCGCCGCCGAGGCCGCTCCGGCGCGCTGGGACCGTCCCCTGCGTGTTCTGGAACGGGCATTAGTGTCTTACATGCTGGCAATGCGGCAGTGTGCCGGGGTTCGGCCCGGCGGCCTGCTGGCCGCGCACCGATAAGGCGCCGGCGCCGGCACCGGCGGGCTGCCGGCACCGGTTCCCTCCCCACGCGCCTCTCCACGCGCCTCACCACTCGGACGCGACCTTCACCACGTGCGTCTCGCCCGTCTCCACCGCCTTCCACGTCGCGCGCACCGCCCGCTCCGCCGCCACGCCCAGCTGCACGCACCACTCGGCAAACCACACCCCCACCTGCTCGTCCCGCACCGCAATCTCGCGGTACCGCTGCTCCACCTTCTCGACCCACAGGCGCGCCGTCTCCCCCTCGCCAGGCGCGATCTGGCCGCCGCCGTTGATGCACCCGCCCGGACACGCCATCACCTCCACGTAGTCGCACGCCGTCGGGTCGAGCGCCGCCGCCTGCGCCCGCCGCACCACGCGCCGCCCCGCCCCGCTGGGCTTGAGCCGCCGCACAAGGTTCTGGATGTTGCGGAACCCGTTCACCACACACGACGTCGCAAGCGTCGTCCCCGCCGCGTCCTTGAGCACGAGCTGGTAGATGTCGCCGTTGCGACCCGCCACCACCTCCACCGGCTGCGACGCAAACACCGCGCCGGAGTTCTTTTGTACATGGTGGAGGTAGCCGAGCGCGTACCCGCCCGACGGCAGACCGAGGTCGCTTTGCCACGAGAGCGCTGCCGGAAACGCCTGCGGCGACACCGCCGCGGCAAGCTCGTCGAACGGCGGGTCGTCCTCGCGCAAGAGCTCCTCGCCCTGCTCGCCGAGCAAGCCCACCACCTCGCGCGCCGTCACCACGCAGTCGACATCCACCCCGCCCTCGTCCTTGCGCGCCGCCTCGAGCTTCTTGTCGAAGCACGGCATGATCGCCACGTGGTACACCTTGTCCACGCCGATGCCTCGTTCCTGCGCCACGCAGTGCTTCACCACACACCCGGTGATCTGCTGCGGCAGCTTCACCGTGGACAACAGCGGGAGCACGTGCGGGTGTGTCTTTTCTGCGTAGAGCACAAACCCAGGACACACCGAGGAGAGCACCGCCTGTGGCGACACGGTCCGGCGCGCCACCACCTCGCGCGCCTCATGCTCAAGCAGCACCGCGCGCCCCACCTCCGTGCCCACCACGTAGTCAAAGCCCAAGCGCCGGAGCGTCGCCACCAAGCCGCGGTCCACGCGCTCGACGCCGACGCCGTAGGCCGCCGCCAACAGCGCCCGCAGCTGCGGACACACGCTGGCCACAAACACCCGTCCGTCGCGCGCGCGGAGCTGGTCCGCCACCTGCTGGTGCGAGTGCTGCGCCACCAACACCTCCTCGGCGCTCGTGATGCAGCCGGAGCACGCAAGGCAGTCGGCAAGCAGGATCTGCGCCGGCGAGAGCGCCTTCGTCTCCTTCCCCACCTCGTACAGCGGCACCACCTCCGCCGGCTTGACGCACGCCAACCCCGGCGAGATAAAGTCGTTGAGCGTGGCCAGCGACAAGATCAGAGACATGCTGAGTAATGGTTGAAGTATTTGGCGATGAGCTCATGCAGAGCTGCGCGGGCACATGCAGCGCCTGCAGCCGCGTGCAGCGCGTGCAGCTCCCCGCGCCCAGGGCCTCACTCGCTGCCGCGACGGAGCCCGTCCGGCCCGTCCCGGCGCTTCCACTTGTCCTCGGCCTCCTGCCGCCCTGTGCCGTCGAACTGGTTCTGCACCCCCATCAACGTCTTCAGGAGCGCCTCCGCCGCGCCGATGAACGGCCGCACCACCGCCGTCGTGCCCGCCCGCACGTCGTCGCCGCGCCCCACCGCCTTGATTGCCTCGTGTGCCTGGCTCAAGTTCTTGCCCAACAGCACGTACGCCTCGTGCAACCCCTCCTGCACGTTCTGCGGCTGGTGCGCGTAGTGCGAGTACACCCGCGGCTCCTCCTCCTCCTCCATCTCGTCGTCGTCGTGCTGCGGATACGCCAGCGCAAACGCCGGCTGGTGCTGGTTGAGCAGCGCCCGCCCAATGAGCGACAGCGACGGCGTCGGTGTCAGCCCCGCCGACAGCTCCCGCCGCCCGCCCTCGGCATACCCCGCCACTCCCTCCAACGCCTTCTGCGTCCCCGTCACCACCTTCACCCCGAGCCGGAGAAGCTCTGTCGCCGTCGTTGCACCAAACTTGCCCACGCCCTTTTGCAACCCCTGCAACACCCGCCCGTCCTTGCGGTACTGTGCCACCGGCACCGCCACCAAGTCCTTCACGCCGCCGCCCACCCGCACCAACAGCTTCACCGGCGCCAACCCCGCCAACACCTGCGGAAGCTGCGTGCCGGTCACGTCTGGCGTCCACAGCGCCTTGAGCACGTCCACCAACGCCGGGAACCCCTTCACGCCGTACACCACAATCCGCCGCAACAACACCTTGGCCGTGTCAAGCACAAACAAGTTGGCAAGCTCCGCCGTGCGCCCGCTCCGCAACCCCGCGTAGTCCATCTTCTTGGGCTTGTAGTCGAGCCGGAGCGGCACCGGCGCCACCTCCACCTTCTGGAGGTACGCCTCGTCGTCGCTCGGCACCGGGAGCACGAATCGCGGGTCCTTGAACTCCCCGAACCGCGCAAGAAAGTCAAGCGTGTCCTGGTCGACGTGGAGCCGGAGCGGAAGCACCCGCACGTGGAGCACAAGCTCCTGCGCAAGAAGCCGCCGGATCGGCCGCACCGTCTCCATGCTCACGCTCACCATCGACAGTCCGAGCTCGCGCTCGCCCGCGCTGCGGAGATACGTCGCAAACTTGTGCCACGTCGACGTCGGCACGTTGTCGAGAATCTCGAACGTCGACACGTCGAGCGCAAGCGTGCTCACCGTGTGCGCATCCGCCCCGTCCGTGTCCACTGGGTCGCCAAAGAGACACACCTTGACCGCCACCCCCGTCGCCACAACCGCCACGCGGTGCGACTGCGAACGCCCAAACAGCGCTCCCACCCGCTCCACCACCCCGCGCTCCCACTCCCCGCGGTCGCTGTCCGCCGGCATCGCCACCGTGATCGAGCTGTACATGGTGGCGGCCGCGGGCGACGGCAGCCGTGCCACCGCATGCACCGTTGTCTGCACCGCCACCTGTGTCTCGCGCCAGTCGTACCCGTCGTGGAGAAACACCTCCGCCGTCTTCACCCCCACCGTCACCACCACTGGCAGCAGCAGCTCTGCAGACTCCTGGTCAAAGTACTGTTCCGCAATGTCGAGGGGGACCGGCGGCGGCGGCGGCAGAATCACCACCACCAGCGATCGCCGCCGTGGTGCGTGCTCAAACGCACGGAGATCCACCCCGGCAAACACATCCACCTCCGGCGCCACGGCAAACTTCTCCTCGTACGGGAACACCGGCGGGAGCCGGAGGTCGGTGAGCGTCAGCACGAGACACTGCGCTGTGTCGGCACAGAGATGGAGCTGTGCGCGCGCCACCAGCACGTCGGTCGTGGTCTGTGTCCCGGGCGCCACCTTCACGTCAACCCGGTCAAGCGTTCCGATCTGGGCGTAGCCGCGACGGAGGAACGACTGGGCATGGTCAAGCCGCGCGCCGTCGTCCACAAGGAGAAGCGTGGCCGTGCGGAGATGCACCGCCACGCTGGTAGGCGTGCACGCAGCAGACCCGCGGTCGAAGAAGAGGGCGAGCCTGGACGTGAGGCGTGCGGGCGCAAGACACACGGCGCAGGAGGTGAGCGTGACGCCGATCTGGGGGAGAGTCAGCGGCGCGGCGTCCGCAGACAGCCCCGCAGACGGCCCTGCAGACGGCCCCGCTCCTTGGGCCGTCCACTTGCCATAGTACCCGACAACCGCGTTTGCAACCGCAACCTCGACGCTCTTGCCGAGCTTCACTCCCACCATCGGCACCCGCTTGTCGCCGGGGTTTGCCAGCGACACGAGCACATCCCCGCTGCTGCTTGCGCGCACGGTAGAGACAAACGCCTCGCTCGTGCCCCCGTCCATCACGTACCCAAACACATCGCCGCACTGCACCTCCACCAGCCCCAACGTCGGCACGCCGCTCACGGTGAGCCCCAACGAGCCCACCGCCACACGGAGCGCGGCCACGGCCCTCGGCTGGAACACCACCAGCGCTGCCATCCGCAGCGGACCGGACGCAGACGCCGGCATGGCGGGAACGAGCTCGCCCAAAGCCGCATGGAGCCGCGCAACAAGCTCCATGGACACGGCCATGCTGACGGCATCGACACTGAGCACACTCCTCGCGTGCACCGTCTTCTCCCGCAGATGGTCGTACAGCTTGAATCGCTCGTCGCCCCTGGCGGGAGCGTAGCGCACCTTGCTGACGTGGCCCACGCGCGCGTTGTCGGCATGGAGGTGGATCCGAGCGCACGTCGCCACCCCGTCGACAACAGACACGGGGTGCGCATCGACAACCACGGACACGGCCAGCCGCACCTCGACGTGGATCTCGCTCGTCTGGATCTCCACGTGCGAGGCCGGCGCCGACAGCCGGGCTGGCTTGGCGTAGCGCCCAAGCGCCTTGAGGACAGGCGGCATGCGCGCCGCAAGGACCGCCACGTCGGCAAGCACCTGCTTGTCGAGCACCGCCCGGAGAGCCTTGGGGAGGAGCACCGTCGTGTCCCCGCGCAGCACCTCCACGAGAAGGTCGTGCTGGGCGCCGGCGGCAAACAGGAGGAGCACGTCGGTCCCCCGCTGCGCCCGGATTGTCTCGACTCCGCCGTGCACCAACCCGTCGTCGTTGCGGGTGAGAGCAATGCCCGAGAGCGACACGCGCATCGTGTCCTGGGCGAGCCCCTTGCCGGCAGCACCGATCCCCAGCGACACCCACACCACCGTCTCTGCAACGGTGAGGTGCATGGACGTGTCGGCGGCGGCAGAGTCGCCACCGCCGGATCTCATGCCAAAGTGCCGCACCATGCCGTTTGCAAGCGTGGTCACTGCGTGCGGCACGCCCGCGGCCGACACGGTCACGGTGCCGACCTCGGCCTCGCACGCGGCGGGCGTCTTGCTGAACAGGAGGTCGACACGGTCGATGTGGGCCACCGGGGTGCCGCGGGAGGTGGACGGCGCCGGCTGGGCCAAGCTGCCCAGGGCAATGTTGGCGGTCATGTACAAACTGGAGGCGTCCTCGTGCGAAAAGACGGTGGAGGCGAGAAGGGGCGGGGCAGCCGGGAACACCGACTGCGACATGGATGCATATGCGGATGAGCTGGAGGAGGGGGCGGGGGACAGCGACGGGGATGGCGAGGACGGCGGCGAGGGCGAGGCCGGGGACGGCGAGGGCGGGGCCGCATCTGTCCCGGTGTCGCCGCGCGGCGCACCCACAACCTCCACCGTCACCCCCTCGACAGACACCTTGCGCACGCCGGCGTCGACACGGAACGCCACCCTGCCAACAGCCACCGCCACCTCGCCGCCCTCGACCATGAGGCGGATGTGGATGTCCTCGAACAGGACACTCAAGCGCGCAAGCGCCATTTCGACGGCACGCAGGATGAACAGCGACGGCGGAGCGCCGGGGGCCTGCGGGGCCGCGGTGCCGGAGCCCGGCTCGGAGTCCAGCTCGGGGGGCAGCTCGGGGGCGAGCCCGGCGGCCAGCTCCATGTCCTCCATGATGCTGCGCGCGAGGTCGGCCTGGCTCTTGTCAAGCAGAAACTCGCCCCCGGCGCTGCCAGGCGCAACCACAACCTCCACACCGCGGCCGCTCACGACGACGCCGTCCAGGACACCCAAGCGGAGGTCCAACTCGGCCACCTGCCCGTAGCGCATGAACAAGCCGGGAAGACTGACCTTGTCGGGGTCCAACTGCACGTCGCGGAGCACGACGTGGGACAGGCCCAACAGCACGTCCAAGTTCGGGAGCTCGATCTCGCAGAACAAGCGGAGCTGCGCGAGAATGTGGCGCAATAGCCGCTTCTGGAGATCAAGCGGCATGGGAACACAAGGGCGGTTGTGGCGATGAGCTGTGCATGCAACTACTACGCCGCGCGTGATATGGCGCACGGACCGGCTTATCGCGCGCTCGCCGCGGACTGCACCGTCTTGGACATGACTGCGAGGTGGAAGGGGATGGTGGAGTTGACGCCGCTCTCGAGACGCGCGGAGGTGCCCGAGGTGTCCACGGTGTCGACCGACTCGACCGCGTACCCGAACTTGGAGTAGTACGGCACGAGCTCGTGCTCCTGGATCACCACCAGGAGGATCTTGCGGACCGGGGCCGCCATTCCCAAGCGCGCGGCCGTCCCGTCCAACAACCAGTTGTCCAACTGGTTGAGGAGGTAGCGACCCACGCCCTTCTGGCACAGCGTGAAGCCGGTGATCTCCGCCACGCCGTCGCCCACCGGCTTGAGACCGATGGAGCCAAGCGCGCGCAGGAAGAGGTGGTCGACGGGCGCACGGCCGACAAGCTCGATCGTCTGCGCGGCGGGCGGCGCGTACGTCCCCGGCACGTCCCACGCGGCGGTGTTGGCGGCGCTCGTGGACTGCACAAACGGCGGGCGTTCGGGCTCGCTGTCGGCAAGGAGCACGGCGAGGAAGGCGCCCGAGTCCGGCTTGAAGCTGAGGCACGCGCTGGGGAGCTGCTTGATGCGCGGGGTGGAGATGACGTTGTACTGGAACCGCGGCTTGTTGTAGCCGTAGTTGAGGAGCGCCGTGAGAAAGGGCGCGTGGACCGGGTCGGCCGTGTCGGCGGCGCTGAACACGAGAAGCATGGGGCGGGGGCGGAAGGTGGCTTTGCCCCGGCCAATTAGTCACCGCGCCGGCGAACCGCGCGTTCCCGATCGGGCCATTGGCCACACGTGCCCGAAAGAGGCAGCTCCGGGCGGCATTTCCCGATATGGCCGATGGGCACGCTTGCCTCCCGCAGCCATGTCGTTCTTCTACAAGACGCCGCTCGACATTGAAATCCGGCTCGACCACGAGGACCTGCGGCAGACGGTGGAGGCGCCGCCGCCGCGGCCGGCCAATTCAAAGGGCAAGGAGGCATACCCGCTCTACAAGGACGGCGAGAGCGTGCGCGGCAGCGTGACGGTGCGCACCAAGGACGGCAAGCGGGTCGACCACCTCGGCATCCGCGTGCAGCTCCTCGGCACCATTGAGACGTTTGCGAACGACCAGCGGCTGCACGACGAGTTTCTCAGCTTGTCGCAGGAGTTGGCGGCGCCCGCGGAGCTCCGCACCGCCGAGACATATCCGTTCGAGTTCAAAAAGGTGGAGAAGCAGCACGAGCTGTACCACGGCGCCAGCGTCAACCTCCGCTACATCCTCAAGGTGACGGTGCACCGCAAGCTGTCGTCGTACGACATTGTCAAGGACAAGGAGTTGTGGTGCTACACGTACGCGCAGGTGCCCGAGGTGCCGGCGAGCGTCAAGATGGACATTGGCATCGAGGACTTGCTCCACTTGGAGTTCGAGTACTCCAAGAGCCGCTACCTGTTGAAGGACGTGGTGGTGGGACGCATCTACTTTCTCCTCGTCCGCCTCAAGATCAAGCACATGGAGCTCCTGCTCATACGCCGTGAGACGGTCAACACCGTGAGCGGCCAGCAGAATGCGAACGAGACGTTGGTGCGGTTCGAGATTATGGACGGCGCGCCGGTCCGCGGCGAGACCATTCCGATCCGCTTGTTCCTCGGGGGGTTTGACCTCACCCCCACCTACCGGGACGTGAACAAGAAGTTCTCCACCAAGACGTTGTTGAGCTTGGTGATGATTGACGAGGACGGGCGGCGGTACTTTAAGCAGAGCGAGATTGTGTTGCAGCGGGAGGCGTAGGTGTGTACAGCTATGAATGGAGCATCGTGGGTGAGCGGGGCGCGCGCACGTCCACCGTGAGTTCGGCGAGCCGCTGGAGCACCTTGGCATCCTCGGCATCCTCATCCTGCGACGGTTCGGGCGGCAGCGTCTCCGGCTCCGGCTCCTCGAGCGCCGCCAACTCCGCCTCGAGCGCCTCGTCCTCCTCTTCCGCGTCGCCCGCCCTCTCCGCGGCGCCCGCCCTGCCTCTCCCCTCGCTCTCCCTCATCGCGTCTGCCGCCTCGGCCATCACCGCCTGCAACGCCCCCGCCTCCTTGTTCGCCTCTCGCAACACGCGGGTCGCGCCCTGCATCACCCGTCCCACCTCCGCGGCCGTGCTGCTGCGCTCCAACGCCGCCACCACGTCCATCACCTGGTGCAACACCCCTTCTGCGCGCTCCACCTCACGTGCCTGCCGCCGCCGCACCCGCAACCACACCATTGCCTGCGGCTTGTCCCCCCCACAGAGCGCCGCGCGTGCCTTTGCCGCCGACGCCGCCTCCCGCCGCGCCGCACGCGCCACCACGTCCTCCAACTGGCGCTCCACCGCGTAGAGCCCAACCACCGCCACGTCTGTCTCCCCGGGCGGCTCGGCATCGCCTCCCCCCACGCGCATCTTGACCACTCCATCGCGCACACGGCCCACGCCCGCGTCACGCTCGATGTACACCAGCATCTCCTCGGCACAGCCTGTCCACTCGCCAAGCTGCGCCACCAGAAACACAACGTGCCCCCCCGTGGGGAACCCGTGCTCCGCCGCCCGGGGAACCACCACCTCGTCCAACGCGCGCCGCATCGCACCCACCGCCACGTACACGCCGTCCATGCGCGGCGCGCGCCACCACGCAGCGAGCCGGTCCCACGCACCGCGCCGGTACACGCTCGTCGCGCGCGCCCCGAACGCCGCCCGCTCCACCCAGTGCCCGTCGGCCACCAAGCGCGCCACGACCTCGTCGAGCACCGGCGGGCCGTACTCCGGGTGCGCCAAGTCGCGCACCATTCGCGGCACGTCAACGACGCACCCGCGGCCGCCTGCCGTGTAGCCGCCCGCCAAGAACGCCGCCCACGCCTCCATGTTCGCCGCGTAGCCCTCCGGGTTGGTCTCCCGCAACGGCCGCCAGTCCGCGTAGAGCGACACGAGGCGCGAGCGCGTGAAGGCGGCGGGGAGCTCCGGCATGAGACGCGGTGGCGATGCTCATCGCCACATGGCTTTTCCCACGATCCGCCAGTTGATTGCGGCGCCGGCGCTTGGCGCAGTGCCGCTTGCCGAATTGGGCAGCGAGGTGGAGCGCGCACCGGAGGCGTTGCTCGGAGAGCTTGCGGAGCGCTTGCTTGCGCTGTTTGAGGCGGGGGAGGACCCCGACGCGGCGTTCACGGTGCTCGCCACCCTTCTCCGGTCGCTCGAGCCCGCCACCGCGGTCGCCATCTTCCCGGAGGACGCCATTGTGGCGGCGCTCCGGCTGGTGCCGCCGTTCCAGGAGCTTGTGGTGTCCTCGGTGGTGGTGCGCGGCGGCGAGTACCTTGCGTCCACGCAGGTGTTCCGCGCGATGCTCGAGGTGTACTTTGAGACCGCGAGTCTCGGCGTGGTCGGGGCCATTGAGGATTGCGTGGCCCTGCTCGTCGCAAACCCGGCGAACGAGCTTGTGCGGCGGCGGTTCAAGCTGGCCGACGTCACGGGGGTGTTGGCGCGTGTGGCGGCGCTCGAAGACACACCCGCGAACAACATCACCAAGGCCCGGCTCTTGGACCTCCAGGCGGCGTTGGTGGTGGGCTCCCGTGATGCATTCTGGGCAGGAGTGCCGGCCGGCGTCCTTGCCACCGACGATATTCTCTTTCTCGACGCCGCGATCCGGTTCTTGGCCAAGGTGGTGGCGGTGGACGGCGTGGCGGCGACCCTCGCGCCGGAGATCACTGCCGCGACCGCGCACTACGAGTCGTCGTTCCACACCGGCGCCGTGGTGCAGCTCCTCGCGGCGTTGTCGTATGCGGACGCGGCAGACGCGGCAGTGCGTGTTGCCGGGCTTTCACCGTCGCCGGATCTCCTCGCGGTGCTCTCGCTTCCGACACTTGCACACTTTGTGCCGCAGCTTGTGGCTCTCAGCGAGGAGCTCGCGGTGGCGAGCGTGCCGCCGGTGGTGCACGCGTCGGCGCTGCCCGAGCTCTTTGCTGTGCTTGCGCCACACCTCACGCTGGCGGCCATCACGCGGTTGCCGTTTCCGGTGGTGCTCGAGGTGGCGGCCGGGCTTTCGGAACACCGGCACACGGCCGAGCACCTTCTCACGCGGTTGCCGCGGGTGGTGGAGGAGTACGTGACGTCGCTCCGGGAGCAGTTGGAGCCCGCGGCGTACGCGCAGCAGCAGGAGGCGTTGGCCAACCTCTGGTTGCGGCACCGCGACCTCGTGGAGGCGACCGGGTGGGGTGCGGCGGTGGCGCGCGCGCTCGCGGGCTCGGACCCGGTGCCCGCCGTTGCTGCACAAGGCGCATAATCGTGCAGCGTGCAGCATTTTTTAACCGCATCTTTTCATGGACGACTTGTTTGACGTGTTTGGCGAGACGCCGGCGGTGCCGGAGACGGCGCCGAGCGAGGCGAGACCCAAGAGACGGCTCGAGGAGGAGCCGGCGGTGCCGGAGACCAAGCGGCAGGAGAAGACACAGGGCGACGAGGGCGCGGCGCCCGTGGTGTTTGACTCGACCACGATTGAGGCGTCGCGCGAGGTGGCACCCTCGGCGGGGTTGACGGCGGCGGCGGCGGAGGACTCGCTGGTGAAGCTCACACACACGGTGCGGCACCAGGTGGCGCTCCCCCCGAACTACCCGTACGTGCCGATCAGCGAACACAAGCGCGCGCTCGACGCAAGGACGTACCCGTTCACGCTTGACCCGTTCCAGGACACGTCGATTCTGTGCATCGACCGGAACGAGCTGGTGTTGGTGTCGGCGCACACGTCGGCCGGCAAGACGGTGGTGGCCGAGTACGCGATTGCGCAGGCTCTCCGCGACAAGCAGCGGGTGATCTACACGTCGCCCATCAAGGCGTTGCTGAACCAAAAGTACCGCGAGTTGCAGAAGGAGTTTGGCAACGTGGGCCTCATGACGGGCGATGTGACCATCAACCCGGACGCAGACTGTCTCGTGATGACGACGGAGATTCTCCGGAGCATGTTGTATCGCGGCCTGGAGGTGGTGCGGGAGGTGGCATGGGTGATCTTCGACGAGGTGCACTACATGCGGGACGCGGAGCGCGGCGTGGTGTGGGAGGAGACGATGATTCTCCTTCCGGACAAGGTGCACTACGTGTTTCTCCTGGCGACGATTCCCAACGCGTTGGAGTTTGCGGAATGGATCGTGGAGATCCACCGGCAGCCATGCCACGTGGTGTACACGGACTTCCGGCCGACGCCGCTCCAGCACTATCTTTTCCCGGAGGGGGGCGACGGCATCCATCTTGTGGTGGACGAGCGGAGCGTGTTCCGGGAGGAGAACTTCCAGCGGGCAATGGCGAGCATCAAGCAGGGCGACGACCCGAGCGCGGGCGACAGCAAGGGCAAGAAGGGCCAGACGTACAAGGGCGGGCAGCGCGACAAGGGCGACATTTACAAGATTGTCAAGATGGTGTGGACCAAGCGGTACAACCCGGTGATTGTGTTTTCGTTTCTGAAGCGGGACTGCGAGGCGCTCGCGTTGAAGATGTCCAAGTTGGACTTCAACCTGGAGGAGGAGCACGACACGGTGACCAAGATCTACAACAACGCGGTGATGGTGTTGCCGGAGCACGACCGCGAGCTCCCGCAGATCAAGAACATGCTCCCGCTCCTCCGGCGCGGGATTGGCATCCACCACCTGGGGCTTCTCCCGCTCTTGAAGGAGATCATCGAGCTTCTTTTCCAGGAGGGGTTGGTGAAGGTGTTGTTTGCGACGGAGACGTTCCTGATTGGGCTCAACATGCCGGCCAAGACGGTGGTGTTCACGCTGGTGCGCAAGTGGGACGGCAAGGGGTTCCGGTGGGTGCTGGGCGGCGAGTACATCCAGATGCTGGGGCGTGCGGGGCGGCGTGGGCTTGACGACCGCGGGATTGTCATCATGATGATCGACGAGAAGATGGAGCCAGCGGTGGCCAAGGGCATGGTGAAAGGGCAGGCAGACCGCTTGGACCTGTCGTTCCACCTCGGCTACAACATGATTCTCAACTTGTTGCGGGTGGAGGGCGTGCTGCCCGAGTTCATGCTCCAGCACTCGTTCTTCCAGTTCCAGCAGGCGCTGCTGGTGCCCAAGTTGGAGAAGCAGTTGGCGGAGGTGAACACGGAGGTGAGCGACATGACGATTGCGAACGAGCTGCTGGTGCGCGACTACTACGAGTCGTCGCAGCAGGTGGAGCAGTACAAGAAGGACCGCCAGTTCATTGTGTCGCACCCGTCGCACGTTCTCCCGTTTCTCCAGGAGGGCCGCTTGGTGCAGGTGCAGGTTGGCGACCAGCAGTACGGGTGGGGCGCGGTGGTCAAGTTCGAGAAGCGCTCGACCAAGCGCGTGTCGGAGCCGTTCTCGGACCACGCGCTGTATCTCGTGGAGGTGTTTGTGACGCTGATGTTCGCGGACCTGCCGCTTGGCTTGATCAAGATGTTCAACCCAGACATGCCGGTGGGCATCCGGCCGGCGGCGGAGGGCGAGCCGACGGTGGCGGCCAGCATCCCCATCACGCTCGACCTGATCACGGCGATCTCGTCCATCAAGCTCAAGATGCTGAACAAGAAGACCCTCGAGCGGGCGCTTGGCGAGGTGCACCGGCGCTTCCCCAAGGGCATCCCGTTGTTGGACCCGGTCAAGAACATGAAGATCGACGACGACGACTTTGCCAAGTTGGTGCTCAAGATCGAGATCCTCGAGGGCCGCTTGGCGCAGCACGAGCTTGCGGGCTCGGCAGACCTTGCCGCGGTGTATGAGCAGTACCGGCAGAAGGTGGCCAAGACGCAGCGCGCGACGGAGCTTGCCGGGCAGATTGCGAGCGCGCAGTCGGTGGTGCAGATGGACGACCTCCGCAAGCGCAAGCGCGTGCTCCGGCGGCTCGGGTTTACGAATGCCAGCGACGTGATCGAGCTCAAGGGCCGCGTGGCGTGCGAGATTTCGACCGGCGACGAGCTTCTTCTCACGGAGCTCATCTTTGCCGGCGTGTTGAACGACCTCACGCCGGCCCAGAACGCGGGGCTTCTCTCGTGCTTTGTGTTCCAGGAGCGCTCCAAGGAGGTGCCGCGGTTGGCGCCCGAGTTGGCGGAGCCGCTCAAGACGCTCCAGGAGACGGCAGTGCGCTTGGCCAAGGTGTACCGCGACTGCAAGCTCGAGGTGGTGGAGAAGGAGTACGTGGAGCTGTTCCGGCTGGAGCTCATGGAGGTGGTGTACGCGTGGTGCTCGGGCGCGTCCTTCACGCAGATCTGCAAGATGACGGATGTGTACGAGGGGCTGTTGATCCGCATGTTCAAGCGGTTGGAGGAGTTGCTCCGCCAGTTGGTGCAGGCGGCCAAGACCATCGGCAACGCCAAGTTGGAGGAGCAGATGGAGAAGAGCTTGGAGTTGGTGCACCGCGACATTGTGTCGGCCGCGAGCTTGTATCTTGAGTAGTCATGGGAAGCATCTGTATTGTCACTGGGCGTGCCTGTATGTGTCGCTGGGCGCCTGCACTGTCAGTGCGGCGCCTCGGCCACCACGCGGGCCATGTCCCACCGGCGCGCCACGTCCACTTCGAGCATCCCCCGCTCGACTCCGCGGAGATCGCCCTCCTGCGCGTCGCGCCACGCCTGGAACCGCTCGTCGCTCGCACGGGCCTCGCGCCACGGGAAGCGCCCGCGGAACAAGGCGCAGTGCACCACGCCGAGCAGCCACACGTCCACGGGCCGCAGCTGGTAGCGGACGCTTGCCAACATCTCGGGCGCCATGAGCCGCGGCGACCCCACAATGCCCACGCCCTCCGGCGCCTGAACAGCTGCACCAAAGTCGAGGAGCTTGATGTCGCCGGCCGTCGACACGCCCATGTTGGCCATCTTCAAGTCGCGGTGGGCAATGCCCACGGCGTGGAGGTGGGCCACGGCCGCGCACATCTGGCGCCACCAGCGCGGGGCGTCGGCCACCGTGCCCGCGCGAAAGCGGTCCCACACGGTGCCGTCGCACCACTCCATGGTGATGGAGCCGTGGCGGCGCCAGCGCGCGGTGCTCACGGCGTACACGGCCACGACGTTGTCGTGCGCGGCGGCGCGCGCGAGGCGGAACTCGTTCTCGACGCGGGCGCGGAAGTCGCGGCCGCTCTCGAGACGCTCCCGCCACACCTGCTTCACTGCGACCGTCGTGCCGCGCCGCCGCGCCTGCCGCACGCTCCCCGAGCCGCCGTCCATCGCCCAGCGTCCGTCTGCGCCGCGCCTGCACACAACGCGCCGCGGGCGTGCGCCTACCCGCAGACCCCGAGGCCAGATCGGGCAAAAGGTACACACGACGTGCATGTCGCAACAACGGCACCATTCCGGCGCCCGCCTTGCGTGCCGCTCCCCTTTCCCTTCTCTGCAACCGACGAATGCGCGGCTGGCCTATCGACGCCGCGCTTGTGGCGCTATCGGCGACCCTGGCCGGGCTCCTGGCGAGCAGGATTCACACCGGCCGGGTCTGCTTTGCGCTCCACACGGCGCTGCTGTGCTGCGTGCTACTCCTGGTGGGTGTGCGGCTCCGCCCGCTGGCCGGCGGGTACGTGGGCGCGGGCGTTGCCCACACCTTCTTTCTTGTCACGGCCGTGTTGCTCTCGATCATGCGGCTCGGCAGTGCCACCGATGCCGCTCTCTCTGCCGTCAGCATGGTGGTGCTCGTTGCCGTGGGGGCGCTGTGGGGCCGCGTGCTTCCGGAGCCCGGCCACCGCACAATGCCCAGCAACGTGGCCAGCAAAACGTCTCTCGCCACGTTGGTGGACCACGAAAACCAGGTCCCGACACTAACCACGCCGAAGGAGGCGGTGCTCCCCCGGCCCCCTCTGGCGGTGCATGCCTCCGAGTGGCTTCTCCCTCTGCCGCACACGGCCACCAACACCAACGCCATGGTGTTCCGGCAGGAGCAGCAGTATCTTGCCAACGTCCTGAGCGCGTTGCTTCCGCCAGTCCTCCAGCGCGGCAAGAGCCAGGTGCTCTTGTTCCAGGAGCGCATGTGGGGCGCGGAGCCGGGGGTGTGGGGCAAGGATATTATCCCCGAGGAGCCCGAGGCCAAGATGGAGCCGGAGGTGGCCGAGCCCGCCGTCCAGGCGGCGGCCGACGACGCCGTCAATCTCTCCGTGAGGGTTTCGATGACGACCGTGAGCGAGGGCTACGCCAGCGACGGGTTCGAGGAGCCGATTCCGCGCGAGGCCCAGGAGGCCTTCGAGCAGTTTGCGGGCGAGCCTCCAGAGCCGCACAGGACCCGCCGCCGGCTTCGGTTTGACGACGAGGCCGCGCCGCTGTCCCACGACGGGGACGCGCCACTGTCCCACGACGGGGCGCCCAGCAGGTGCCTGTCGCTCGACAGACCCAGACCGCAGCAGCTCCAGCAGGGCTTCCGCTTCGACGAACACGCTGTGCTCCAGCACCCGGGCGACAGCAACTCGAACTTTTCGCTGTTGGAACGGGAGGTGCGGGACCTCTCGCCCCAGCGTGCCGGGAGGCAGTTTGTGCCGGCCCACGTGTCGCACGTCACGCTTGCGGAGTGGCACCACCACCAGAGCGAATGGGGGAGCACGGGGAGCGCGGGCGACGGCGGGGCGGTGTTCCACCAGCACGTGGTGGTGGCGCCGCCGCACGAGCTCCCGCCGCTCAAGACAAGCTTGGAGTACGCGGAGGTGCCATCGCCGCCGCTGCTGCCGCGGAGCCGGCGGCTGTCGGTCTTGTCGGGAAGCCCGATGCGCAAGTTGTTCGAGACGCGGCGGAGCGGGGAGGCGCGGCGGAGCAACGAGAGCCCGCGGCGGGACCCGAGCCCCGCGCGCAGCGTGCTCGCGGTGGTGGAGGACGACGACGACAGCGGCGCGTCGGAGACGCTGGTGTACCCGGAGGAGGCGGTGGGCCACTACGACCACGAAAAGTGGCGGGTGATGCGCCGGTTGGGCGGCGTGAGCGCGGTGAGCGGCGGGAGCCGGTAGACCATGAATGTACGACCATCCACGAGCAGGGGCCGCGGGGTGCGCGCGCTGACTCGGCGCGGACTCGGCGCTGACTCGGTGCGGACTCGGTGCTGACTCCGGCGCGGCGGGCAGGGCGCACGCACCCGTGCACCTGCGCATAAATGTGTCATGTCGCCCACTCGCTTCTCCGCCATGCTCAGAGTTTCCCGTTCCGCCCGCCGTCTTGGCGCGTCGCCCGCCGCGTTGGTGTCGGCCGCGCGGCCGCTCTCCACGCTCCTCACGTCGCCGGTCTCGGCGGTCGACCCCGAGATGCTGGCGATCCTCGCGCGCGAGCGCCGGCGCCAGCTCCGCAACGTGACGCTCATCCCGTCCGAAAACTTCACGTCGCGCGCGGTGATGGACCTCTTGGGGCTGGAGATGCAGAACAAGTACTCGGAGGGGTACCCCGGGGAGCGCTACTACGGCGGCAACCAGCACATTGACGAGGCGGAGGCGTTGTGCCAGCAGCGCGCGCTCGCGGCCTTCGGGTTGGACCCGGCCTTGTGGGGCGTGAACGTGCAGCCGCTCTCGGGCGCGCCGGCCAACTTGTACGCCTACTCGGCGGTGATGGAGGTGGGCGACCGCTTGATGGGCTTGGACCTTCCGCACGGTGGCCACCTCTCGCACGGCTACCAGACGGCCAAGACCAAGATCCTGTACATCAGCAAGTACTTCCAGACGATGCCGTACCGGTTGGACGAGCTGACGGGGCTCATTGACTACGACATGTTGGCCAAGACGGCGGCGCTCTTCCGGCCGAAGGTGCTTGTGGCGGGTGCCAGCGCGTACGCGCGCGAGGTGGACTACAAGCGCATGCGCCAGATTGCCGACCTGGTGGGCGCGTACCTTCTCTCGGACATGGCGCACATCAGTGGGTTGGTGGCGGCAAAGGTGACGTCGCTGCCGTTCGAGTACAGCGACATTGTCACGACGACGACGCACAAGTCGCTCCGCGGCCCGCGCGGCGCGATGATCTTCTTCCGCAAGGGCGTGCGCAAGACGCTCAAGAGCGGCAAGGAGGTGTTGTACGACTTGGAGTCCAAGATCAACTTCTCGGTGTTCCCCGGCCACCAGGGCGGTCCGCACAACCACACGATCTCGGCGTTGGCGGTGGCGCTCGGGCAGGCGGCGACGAAGGAGTTCCAGCAGTACCAGGAGGCGGTGGTGACGAACGCGGCGCTGTTTGCGGGCTCGCTCCAGGAGGTGGGGTTGGAGTTGGTGTCGGGCGGCACCGACACGCACTTGGTGCTTGTGGACTTGCGGCCGCTTGGGATTGACGGGGCGCGCGTGGAGACGGTGTTGGAGCACATGAACATTGCGGCCAACAAGAACACGGTGCCGGGCGACAAGAGCGCGTTGTTCCCGAGCGGGTTGCGCGTGGGCACGCCTGCGATGACGACGCGCGGGTTCGGCACGGCCGAGTTTGCCAAGGTGGCGGGCTGGGTGCGCACGGCGGTGGACTTGGCGGTGCGCTTGCGGGAGCAGGAGGCGGGCAAGACCGCGAAGGAGCGCTTGGAGAGCTTCAAGCGGTTGGCGGCGGAGGACGCGGAGGTGAAGGCGTTGGGCGAGGAGGTGGGGCTGTGGGTCGAGGCGTACGGCGTGCCCGGCTCTGCGTAGGCGGGGCGCGTGGCGCCGCGTGGGTCCGCGGCTTGTAGAGTCTGCATCCTGCACACGTTTTCTTCCAACCACATGCTGAACCCTGCGCTCCGGGCTCTCGGCATCCCGCGGCTCCGGCTCCCCTCGCGGAACTGGCTGATCTTCTGGGGGGTTGTGGGGGTGTTTGGCGGGGGCGCGCTCTACGACCGGTACGAGCAGAAGGCGGTGCGGGCGGCGGCGATGGAGCGGGTGGCGCTGCGGCTCGACGAGGCCATGGCTGTGAACGTGGTGCCGCGCAAGGTGACGGTGTACTGCGCGCCGCCGCCGAACGACTTTCTTGCGACGCTGTTGTGGTACTGGCGGCACTTTCTCAAGCCGGTGTTGAACGCCGGCGGCGTGGACTTTGAGTTGTTCACGGAGGAGCGCCAGGGCGACATCCGCGCTGCTGTTGCGGAAAAGATCCGCAGGGCTCGGCGGCAGCAGGCAGGGGAGAGTGGCACGGGACAGCCTGAGGGCGTGGTGCCCATGTTCCAGGCGAGCGAGGTGATTGGCGTCAACTACAGGGCGGTGGTGCCGGAGAGGGAGTTCGAGGGCGAAGGCGGGGTGATCTGCATTGGGCGGGGCGCGTACAAGGAGTACTTGCGGGGGTTGCACGAGGGCTTGTTGGGTCCGTTGGAGCCGCCGGCGGGGGCGAACAGCGCGGCGGCCGAGACCGCGGGTGCGGATGTGGCGGACGCGGCGGACGCGGCGGCGGCAACGTCGATTGCGCCTTTGGCGACCAACACCGACCTCAGCGACGCGGCGGTGCCTGCGGCCAGCGGCGAGGGCGAGGCGGCGGCAGTCGCTCCCACGGTGGTGGTGGCGGAGTCGACGGACCCCGGGGCGGACGCGGCGGGGGATGCGGAGTCGATCCAGCACCTGTCGACGGAGGACAAGAAGGACGAGCTCGCGCCGGTGCCGCGGCCGTACATTCTGCCGGCGGACTACGCGGGCGCGGCGTACGCGCCGGAGCTCGACCCGGCGCGGCTTGTGGACGGACACGGGCGGGTCCTTCTTGCCGGGCAGCCGGTGGCGGTGGTGCCGATCCCGAACATTCTCGGGTTCACGAACACGCCGGCGCGGATGTGGCGGTTCTACACACGGCGGCACATGGCGGAGAAGATGTGCGGGGTGGCAGAGGCGGTGGTGAACGGGGCCGTGCGGCCGTGGCGGGCCGGCGACGTGGGGCTCGCGATGAGCGAGGAGGTGGACTGGCCGGCCAAGTGGGTGCGGCTGGGGGAGGAGCGCGAGAGCGAGTGGACGCGGCCGGTGGCGGCGGACGAACGCGTGGTGGCGGCGTTGCAGGTGTACGAGGGGAGCGACGGACTCTAGGCCCGAATAGGAAAGCGTGTACATAGCCCCGGATCGGGCTCGGCTGGGTGCTCGGAGTGCTCGCCGAAACGCGCCGCGAGTGCTATCTCGGCTGGAGTGCCCGCGGCGGCGGCGGCGTCGGCTATGCGCACCTGGGCGGCCGTGGTTACCGCATACGGAAACGCCAACCAGGGTGGTGCAGCAACTGCGGGAAAGGCGTTACGTCATAGTTTTTGTGGGCGTGCATACGGGGGAGGGCCGGGCGCTGGCGGGACTGCCGTCACCCACCGACCGCACCACCGGACGTATCGGGTCGCAGGCTCTCTGTGCATACCGATTACGTGCCGTCACGCGTCCGCCGGCCGTGCTCCCGGACGCTCCGTTCCTCCGGCATCTCATGCATGCGCATGCAGCGACATGCACTGCGCAGGATTCATCTCCATGTTCCACGTGCTGGGGCATCCGCTCCACATCCGAATCCCGTGTATTTAAGGCGGGCGGCTGCGCCGGTCTTGGCCCACCCCACCTCCTCACACCCGCCCACCCCCACCATGCTTCGCTCTCTCACCCGCTCGTCCCGCTCCCTTGTGCGCTTCCACGCGTCGGCGCTGCCGTCGTCGATGGCGCTCCAGGGGTACAACGACTCGCACGTGAAGCTCCTGTTCAAGGACATCTACGGCAACGACACGGTGGCGTTCTCGAACTTCTTCCTCAGAGACAGCGACAAGCTGGAGGCGTCGTTCGAGCCGAACTCGCGCCAGAAGATCTTCTCGACGTCGGACCTCCCGTACGACGTGAAGCCGGCGCGCGCGCCCGAGATGGTCACGGGTGCGGACGGCCAGCCGGCGCTCCAGATCACCTGGTCGGACGGCGTGGAGTCGGTGTACGACCAGACGTTCCTCCGCAAGTTCCTGCGCCCGGACCTCATCAAGAAGGGCAAGAACCTCGAGACGGAGATGGAGTTGTGGGACCACAACAAGTTCTGGGCCAACGGCGCGGAGCTCGTGGACAAGCACACGTACCAGGGCTACCTCAAGGACGACGCCGAGTACTTCAGAGTGCTCGACGACCTCAACAAGTTCGGGATTGTGTACATCAACGGCATTCCCGAGGGGGACAAGTTCATCATGCCGGACGGCAAGTGGGCGCTCGACCACATCATTGCGCGCATGGGCTACCTCAGAGAGACCTTCTACGGGCGGTTGTTTGACGTGAAGACGGTGCCGAACGCCAAGAACCTTGCGTTCACGCCCAAGAAGTTGCCGTTCCACTCGGACCTCATGTACTACGAGGCGCCGCCGGGCATCCAGATCTTGCATGCGTTGCAGAACCTGACGGAGGGCGGCGAGTCGCTCTTCTGCGATGCCTTCTACGCGGCGGAGCAGGTGAAGAAGGTGGACCCGGAGGCGTACCAGGCGTTGAAGGACTACCCGATCAACTTCCACAAGATCGGCCACGACGACCAGTACTTTGCCATCACCAAGCGCACCATTGTGGAGGACATGGACGGCAACATCAAGGAGGTGAACTACTCGCCGGCCAACATGGCGGAGTTTGAGTACGGCATCACCGACGCCGACCCGCAGGCGGCCGCCACCTTCCGCCACTTCCTCCGCGGCATCAAGCTTCTCGACGCGGAGGTGGACAAGGAGCTGAACCAGATTGCCGTGAAGATGAAGGAGGGCTCGGCAGTGTTGTTCAACAACCGCCGCGTGCTCCACACGCGCAAGCCGTACAAGGAGACCAAGGGCGAGACGTTCCGCTGGTTGAAGGGCGGGTACCTCGACACGGACACCTTTGAGTCGCAGTTGCGCTTGTTGAAGCAGAAGTACGAGCCGTTCACGGTGTAGGGTATAGAAACGACGGGTTTGCTGAGCAGGGGCTGCTGCGCCGCACCACACAGCGCCACGCCACACCACACGGCGCCGCGCCGCGCCACGACCCCGGCCCGTCACGCCACGCCGCGCCACACCGCCGCGCGACAAACAAGCCGCGACGCACTGCATTACGTCAGCGCGCGGCCCTGCGCCAGGCCATCGCGCCGCTGCCTGCGCGCATAACCTCTAGGGTTGCTCCTCCGTCCCCTAGGGTTGGCTGTATCCATTCAACGGTCGCTTCCCAGTTGCAACCACCATGCCTCCGTCTCATCCTGCCCATTCCTATGCCCACGGACACATACACCGGCACCGGGACCACACGCACGTGCACGGCCACATCCACAACTGCCTGGATCCGAGCCAGACGCACGCGCGCGAGGAGGCCGAGTTGAAGCAGATGTTGGACTCCTGTTGCCAGTTGGATCTCTGTTTCGACGTGTGCGACACCGAGTGCGAGGGGGTTGAGTGCGGCGAGGTCGGCGGCTGCGACGGCAGCGACCCGTGCCACCCAGTCGCGGCAGCGGCGGCAGCGGCCGAGCCTGCCAGCGCGTCCTT
Organism: [Candida] pseudocylindracea; assembly: GCA_030558265.1. Classification (NCBI taxonomy): domain Eukaryota; kingdom Fungi; phylum Ascomycota; class Pichiomycetes; order Serinales; family Debaryomycetaceae; genus Limtongozyma; species [Candida] pseudocylindracea. Next base: position 32,407 of record JAJMSD010000040.1, read on the forward strand.
GGCCCTCGGACCGGCAGCCCGCCACCCGGAGACGACTTCCGAGAACAGCAGCTCGCAGTCCTCGCTCCAGCCGTTACAGCCACTTCTTGCGAATGTGCAGTCGCTTCTTTCGCGGCTCTCGTCGCAGGTGGAGGTTTTTCCGACGGCGCTCCCGGCCGACAAGCGCAACAAGCTCATTTCGGAGCTCGCCCTGTCGCTATCGCAGACCCAGACGGCGCTCAGCGACCTCAACATCCAGTTCCCGCACATGCACCATTCCCACGTGCACCACGCCCACCCGCACACGCCCAAGTCGCAGCCGCTCGAGGTGTGGCAGACCGAGCCCGCAAGCCTCCGGGCACACTCCGATTATCTATTCCAGCTTCTGCTTGACCCTTCTGGCCAGTGCCAGTGGGACCAGTGCCAGCACACGTTTGCAAACCCGCTGGACTTGAACAGCCATGTCGTCAGCGACCATCTCGGCACCGCCAACGGCTTGGAGCAGTATCTCTGTGAGTGGGATCGCTGTGGCCACGTCAGCGGCAGTGCCGGCGGCTTGGCGCAGCACGTGGCGCAGCACGTCGGGGTGCTGGTGCCGGTGCCCGAGACACGGTTTGCGCTGGCGGACGAGGGCAAGGCGCGCGCAGTGCCGCCGACCCCCGAAAGTCCCCGCGACCAGTCCCACGCGTGCTGTGGCTGGGAGGGGTGCACGGGAACGTTTGCATCGCTTGCTGACTTGACGGCACACGTTATTGCTGACCACGTTGGCTCCGGGTGTCTGGAGTACGTGTGCCGCTGGTCGGGGTGCACGCGCCAGTGCGAGCCGTTCACGCAGCGGCAGAAGATCATCCGCCACATCTATACGCACACCAAGCACAAGCCCCACGTGTGCGAGGTGTGCGGGGCGGCGTTTGCCAGTGCGAGCGTGCTTGTGCAGCACACGCGCATCCACTCGGGCGAGCGGCCGTACTCGTGTTCGGAGTGCGGCAAGCTGTTTGCCACGAGCACGGCGTTGAGCATCCACACGCGCACGCACACGGGCCTGAAGCCGTTGATGTGCAAGTTCCCGGGCTGCGGCAAGCGCTTCAGCGAGAGCAGCAACTTGGCCAAACACATGCGCGTGCACAACCGGTCGTGGGCGTGCGAGTGTGGCCGTGCGTTTGGCCGCAAGGCGGACTATTCGCGGCACCAGCGCAGCTGTCCGGGCTGCGCGGGCGCGGAGGCGCTGGCCTCTGGCGGGCCGGCGTCGTGACGGCCGGTGTCTACTGGCGTCTGGTTGGCACCCGTGCACTGTTTCCCGTTCAGCGTGCTCCGTGGCGGCCCCATGGCTGCCCCGTGGCTGCTCCGCGGCTGCTCTACCGTTCCAGCCCTCCGGCCCGCCCCGCCCGTTTCTGCACAACAATAAACACACCCGAAAATCGAACTCGCGTCCCCCTGCTGTTCCCGGTTCGACCCCCGCCATGCACTCACAGTCGGCGCTCGCAGCACACATTGTGCGGGAACTCGCGATCGACTCCAGCGGCGGCTGGGACGACATTGTGCACCACGTGGCGGCGCTCCAGGACGTGGATGAGTTTGTCCAGCGCCTTGTGTACGAGGTGGTGCGCACGCTTGTCGCGCGCGGCACGTTGGAGGCCAGCACCGATCTCCCCGCCGCCTTGGCGGAGCTCGACGCCGCGACGGTGTTCGAGCCGTCGCCCGAGACGTCGCACCGCTTTCTCTGCCTCGGCGTGGACCCGCGGCTGGTGGCGGGCGCGCCGTACGACATTCTCAAGGTGGTGGCAGCCACCCGCGGCAGCGGCATCTACGCGTGCCACATTGCCAAGGCGGCAGGCCAGGACGCGCGGCTGCTCACGGGCCGCACCAAGGCGCTTCTTGACGCCGGGCTCATTGTGCGCCGCCCCGTCGTGCACCAGGGCCGCAACACGTTCCTCGTGACGCACAAGATGTTTGCGGCGCAGGTGCGCGACGCCGGGTCCAGCGTGGAACACGACCCGGCGGGCGCCATCTTGGAGGCGTTGAGGGCCGCCGAGAACGGGCTCCGGGACCGGGTCGATCTCCGCGCGGAGTTGAAAATGACGCCGGCCCGTTTCCGGCGCTGTGTCGACCGCCTCGAGACGGCGGGCTGCGTGCGGGTGGTGCGCCTGGAACAGGACGACGGCGACCGCTTGGTGTGTCTCCAGTATGTCAAGGACCGCGAGGCCGTGGAGAGCGACGGCAGCAGCGACGAGGAGGTGGCCGAGGCGCTGCCGGAGCCGCTGCACGGTGTGCCGCTGTTCAATCTCGTGTTCCCGGCACAGAGCCAGGTGTACGACACGATTGCGCAGTTTGAGAACGGTGCCAAGTCGACCGACATCACGGCGCGGGTTTTCGGGCCGTACTTTGGTCGTCCCTTCAGCCGCATCTTGGACATGTGCGTTCTGGGCGGCAAGCTGCTGGTGGGCCCTGTGCGCAAGGTGGTGCGGGGGTTTGACTTCGAGGGCAAGGTCAAGTTCTACCGGTACTTCACCACCGAGCACTACGCGCGGTACTCGGGCAGCGGTGCGGCAGCAAAGCAGGGCGTGCCTCCGCGGACAGCAGACAAGACGGGGTTGCGCGGGTTGCAGCTGCGAGAGGAAAAGAAGGCGGCGGCGGCGAGCAGCGCGACGGAGCGGGCGCGGTGGCGGCAGGCGGTGGTTGGCGGGAGCGAGGTGGTGTCGGTGGGCTCGGGCAAGAAGCGGGGGCGCCCGCGGAAGGGAGAAGAGCGCACCCCCGCGGCAGAGGGCGAGAAACGCAAGCGGGGCCGTCCTCCCAAGGACGCGGAGGTGGCCGGCGAGAAGCGCAAGAGGGGGAGGCCCCGCAAGAACCCCGAGGTGGAGGCAGCCGTGGTGGACCTGGCGATCGTGGAGGTGGATGCGGCGTCTGTCGCAGCCGCGGAGACGCTGCCGGTGGGCATCGGGGTGGCGGCACCGGCGGACAGCGTGGCGGCAGTGCCGGCGGCCGCCCCCGTCGAGACCAAGACAGAGCCGGAGCCCACATCCAAGCCCACATCCAAGCCCACTCCCAGGCCCGCTGCATCCAAGCCAGCAGCGATCTTCTCGTTCAAAGCCACGGCGCGCCAGAACCTCGTCGTGTCTCTTGTGACGGCTGCCGGTGGGTTTCTCGTTCCCTCGCGCGCCCTCATTGCCTCGATCGACGCCAAGCTCGGCAACGCCACCACCACCGACCGCAAGACCCTTGAGCGGGACGTTGCGCACCTCGTTGCCACCAAACGGCTTGCGGTCACGCCGCTCGACGTGGAGAACAAGACGGGCACGCCCGCGCTGCGCGTCGTGGTGCACCTTCCCGACGTTGAGATCGACGGCGAGCGCCGTGCCGCCGCCATGGCGTCGTTGCCCAAGCCTCTGGGCGTGCACGTGCCGGCGCGTGAGCCGGCGGCGGACGTCAAGCTCCCGGTCGCGCTTGTGACCGAGCGCAGCACCTCCAAGCGGCGCGCGCCGGTGGTGAAGCGGAGCAGCCGGCTGGCGACGCCGCTTTCGCCCATCAGCAGAGACACGCTCTTGCGGACCGTGACGGTGTACCGCGCGCTCCTGCTCCCGGTGGATTTTGGCGCGGTTGCTGCTGCTGTTGATCTCGAGCCGTGGGAGGCGGAGCGCCACTGGCGGACCCTCAAGCAGGCGTGGGGCGTGCGCAAGCAGGTGGAGCAATGCCAGCACGCGGTGTGGGCGGGCATCACCGACGGCGGCGTCACGAAGGAGGACATCGCGGCGCCGCACGTGGCGCGGTTGGTGGAGGTGTGGCGGACAAGCGAGCTGGTGCTGCTCAGCAAGGACATGGGCTTCAACCGGAGCCGGTTCGAGTTCACGCCAGCGCCCGACACCAGCGTGGACTACTATCTCCCGCGCTTGTCGTCGGTGCAGCGGGAGCGCGTGCTCGGTATGACGCTGTTTGGGTACCCAGACGTGGAGCCCCCGGTGGTGCTGGCGGTGGAGTCGCCGCGGCGGGCCCCGGGGCGGCTTCCGCTGCTTGCGGGCCGCATCCACGTGTCGAAGCGCAAGTCGCAGGAGCCGCGGCTCCCGCAGTTTGCGCCGCGGCACCCTGAGCGGCGGTGGGAGGTGGTGGTGGCGTTGCGCGCGGTGTTTGCAACGGCGGATGCCGCCTTCAGCAGCCCGCGGGTGGGCCAGGTGATGGCGCGGTTTTCGGAGGACGAGGTGCAGACGGCGGTGGCGGAGCTCAAGCGCGGCCGGGAGGTGGCGGAGCTTGCGACGGGGCCCAAGCGCTTTGTGCTCACCGATAAGGTGTTCGGGGTGTTGGACAAGCGGTGGCGGCCGTTGTTTCTTGCCCAGGCGCTGCGGTTCGGGCAGCAGCTCGAGGAGTTGGGACGGGCCCGGAAGGCGTTGGTCTTGTCGCCGGCCGTGAGCGACTCGGCCATGGTGGTGCTTCTCGGGCAGGGTGCCGGCGCCGGCGCGGCAGTTGTGCGGCTCGAGACGCCACGCACGAGCTTCATCGACGGCTACGAGTCGCGGGGGATGGCGCGCGAGCGGGTGGACTGCGAGTTGGCAGTGGTGCCGGCACGGCCGGCGGGACTGCGGCCGGCAGCGGTGCCGGTGCCCTCGGGGCCAGCGGCGTCGCGTGTGTGGATCGACGCGAACGGCGCGGTGAACCGCGAGCTCTGGCGCTCGCTTGTGGCGTCGGTGGCGGGGGCGATCGAGACGCGGCCGGGCGTGACGGACGCGGTGCTCGCGGAGCGGCTCCGGCCGTTGGTGACGCCGTGGGAGCTTCTGCAGGTGGTGGAGTGGCTCTGTGCGGCGCGCTGCTGCGAGCGTGCGGGCGCGGGGGTGCGGGTGCGGCCCGGCTGGTGGGAGGTGCTTGGGGCGTAGCGGGTGTGTGGGTGTGTAGTCTCCATCTCCAGTTTGTTCATGCCGCCGATCCGCAACGAGCGCCCGAGCATCTTCAGCAAGGTGTCGCGGTTCTTCAAGCCGCTCTGGGGCGGGGCGGAGCCGCAGCGGGCGGTGCTGGCGCCGGTGGTGCCGCTGACGCCCGGGCCGCAGAGCCCGCACGCGGTGTTGGCGGAGTTTTTCCGCAACCGTGACGACTCGCCCTTGAACGAGGTGGAGCGTGCGGGGGTGTTTCTGTTGCTCGGGGCGGGCGAGCACGCGGCGGCCGACGAGAGCATGTTGGCTGCCAGTCCGAGCCAGGGGCGCGGGGCGGCCGTCTGGGAGGGTGTGCGGGCGGCGAGCAGTCCGGTGGTGCGGGCAGAGCCGGAGCCGAGAGAGCCGAGAGAGCCGAGAGAGCCGAGAGAGCCGGTGGGCGGGACGCCGGTGGACGAGACGCCGGCGGGCGAGACGCCGGCCAGTGTGCGGCGGCGCATCAATCCGGAGAGCGTGCGGCGGGTGTACCAGTTCACGGGGTTGCCCAGTCCGTACCGGGCGCGGGTGGTGAGCCCGTTGAGATACCGGTTGAGGCAGGAGGAGCAGGAGGCGCTGGAGCGGACGGAGCCGGAGAGGGAGCCGGAGAGGGAGCCGGAGAAGCCGGCGGAGGTGGAGGTGGAGGAGTCGGATGTTTCGATGGACCAGAGCGTCCAGGAGGTGGTGGCGCCGCGCGTGCACAGCAGCACGGCGGCGGCGTTGTTGAAGATGATTGACGACGGCGGCAGCGGGGATATCTCGGGCATGGCCAACCCGTATGCGGGGCGGTTCAAGCGGGCGCTGGCGAAGGTGGTGTCCGCTGTGCCGGAGGAGCGGCCGGCGGAGCCCGTGAAGACGGTCGAGCCGGTGACGGCATCCGAGCCGGTGAAGGTGGCGGGACCCGTGAAGGCAGCAGACCCTGTGCAGACGTTCGAGCCGGTGAAGGCGGCGGAGCCCGCGGAGGTGCGCCAGCCCGTGAAGACCGCCGAGCCCGCGCGCACCGCAGCCGCCTTCCAGCCCGCCGCCCCTGTGGCCACGCCCCTGCCAGCACCCCCCCAGTATCTCTTCCCCACGCTCCCCCCCTCGGCGGACGTCCCCGCCGCCAGCGCCGCGCCCTACCTCGCGGTGTTTGTATTCCCCTAATACATCACATGAACCTCTCGCTTCTCGATCCGTTTGCAATCGCCAAGGAATACCCCGAGACGCTCAGCCACACGTTCGCGCCCGGCCACACGGTCACGCTCGAGTTCTCCCCCCGCGGCGACTACCTAGCGTGCGGGCTTGCGGACGGCCGCATTGCGGTGTGGCTGGCAGAGACAGAGAGCGTCGTCGCCGAGCTTGTGTGCCACAGCCGCCCCATCCAGTCGATAGCGTGGCTGGAGTGCGGGCGCCACTTGGTGTCGGCGCTGCGCGACTGGCAGGTGGCCCACTGGGATCTCGCCACGCCGGCCGCGCCCGCTGCCGTGTGCCGGCTCGAGGCGCCGGTGTGGGGCGCGCGGATGCGGCCGGGGGGCGCGCGCACCGTGTGCTACGCGTTGTACGGCGCCGGGCCCGGGGTGCTCGAGTTTGACGAGGACGGTGGGCACAGCTTCCGGCGCTTTCTGACGCGGCCGCGGGGCGGGGCGGCAGGCGCGCGGCCCGACGCCACGCTCGTGCTGGCGTGGCTCGGGCCTGACCACATTCTCGCGGGCACGTCGCAGGGCTGGCTCAACCTCGTGGCATACCCGCTGCTCGAGACTGTCTTTTCACTCAAGGCCGCCAACCTGGCCGTGAAGCACATTCTGGTGGTGGCCCGGGCGGCGGAGATGTTGGTGGCCGTGAACGTGGCCGACAGCGTGATCCGCCAGTACGAGGTGGCGCTCGGGACTGAGGAGCCGCTTGTGCCGTCGCTCCGCTTCCAGGACGTGGTGAACCGGCTCCAGTGGAACTCGCTCATGTACTCGCCCAACGGCGACTACGTCGTGGCGAGCACGCACTCGAGCGCGGCACACCACGTGTACCTATGGGAGAGCGGGGCCGGCGGGTTGGCCAAGATTCTCGAGGGGCCGAAGGAGGAGCTCGTGGACGTGGCGTGGCAGGGCGGGCGCTGTGCAATTGCGGCGTGCGGCATCGACTCGGGCAGCGTGTACATCTGGCTGGTGGTGGTGCCGCACAAGTGGAGCGCGTTGGCGCCGGACTTTGTCGAGATCGAGGAGAACATCGAGTACGAGGAGCACGAGGACGAGTTTGACGCGGGCGCGGAGGAGGAGCAGGGGGGCGAGGAGCGCGTGCCGGTGGATGTGGTGACGCGCGAGGACACGGACGTGCGGGGCGGCGCGTTGGGCGGCGGGTTTGCCATCCCCGTCACCTACCGCCCGCTCGGCACCACACCATAGGCCATCGATACTAGTACACTCTACGGGCGGCGCCGCCGGCGTCCCGGCGACGCTAGCGGATCATCTTGAAGCCCTCCATCAACATGCTGCCGCCGCGGCCGCCAACCTTCTTGTCAAACACGTTCCAGAACCGTAGTGTCTCGTCGCCGGCACCGGTCACGATTGTACTCCCGTCGGGGCTCAACGCCAAGTGCAACACCCGGAACGAGTGGCCTGTGAGGCTCGCCACCTGTTCCATGCTCGGCGCCTTCCAGATGGCCACCTGGTGCCGCAGGTAGCCGTGTGTGCTCACCAACTCGTTCAGGTTCCGCAGCCACAACATGTTGCACACCTGCAGACCCGTGTCAAGGTCGGCGATGCGCTCCTCGCTGCCCACGTTCCAGATCTTGATGCGCCGGTCCTGGGTGCCGCCGCCGGTGGCCAACGTGCCGCGCGCGTGCGGCAGCCACGCCAACGCCTTGACGGCCGCCACGTGCTCCTCGATCTGCCACACGGGCGTGCTGCTGGTGCCCTCCCACACGCACACGCGGTTGTCGTTGCTGCCGCTCGCAAGCCGGTTCTCGTCCACGTTCCAGCGCAACCCGCACACCTCCTGGGTGTGTGCCCGGAGCCGCGTCATGTAGTGCGCGGGGTCGCGCACGTCGCGGTGGAGAATCAGGCGGTCGCGCAGGCCCAGCGTGAGCACGTGCTCGTTCCACGCCAACGAGGCGGCGCGCGCCGAGTGGCCGGTCATGGTGCGGGTGCAGCGCTGCTTGGTGGCGTCCCAGATCTCCACCACGCCCAGCTGTGTGCCAACGGCCAAGTGCGTCCCGGCGCCGACCCACGCCAACGACGTGACGGTGTCGGCGCCGAGGTCGCACAAGGTGCTGACGCTGCCGTTGGCGGCGTTCCACAAGTAGACGCTCAGTTTGAGCCCCACGCCGAGCACGTCCTGTGCAGACCAGTCGACGAGGTTCAAGTAGAAGTCGTCCGCGAGGTCGGGCGCGTCGAGACAGCACACGGGGACCCGCAGCACCTGGCGCGGGCGGCGCTGCGGCGAGAGAAGCAACTGCTGCAGAGCGGGGCGGATCGGCAGCAGCGACACAAACGGCAGGGGCAGCGCCACGGGCGTGCGGTAGGTGAAGACAGGCGTGCGGCGCGGCAGCACGGGGGTGCGGCGCGGCAGGCGCTCGGGCAGGCGGTCGCGCGGCGGGCGCGCCAGCACGCTCTGGGGCACCTGGTCGCCGAACAACTCGTTGCGGAGCACCTGGGAGAAGGTGCGGTCGGCCTGGTGCTGCTGACGCGTCTCCAACGCCGTCTCCGCCAGCACCACGGGAGGGGCTTCGCGCTCGGCAAGCAGGAACGCGGCCTGGAGGTCGACGCCGGTGCGGTTGGGGATGAACCGGTCGGAGTAGGCCACGCGTCGTCGCCGCGGCAGCGCCGGGGAGCGGGGGGTCGTGGGCGAGTCGTGCGGGGGCATGGCGCGTGGAGCAGATGGAAGGCGGAAGGGCGATGAGATGCGGCCGGCGGGTTTGCCGGGGTCGCTGGATTGCTGGGTCGGCTACGGATGCGCAGGGAGGTGGGGCGGGGTGCCAGCGTGCCCGGAGAGCACCCGGGGGCCCGGAGAGCGCCAGCGGACAGGCGGCGTGCGCGCGACGGGCCTACAACAACTTCTGCTTCACGAAGAAGCCCTTCAAGCTCTGCATCTGCCACCAGCAGGTGCCGCCCAAGACGGCCGCCTGCAACATGCTCCAGAAGACGACGCGCAGGTTGGTGCCCTCGCTCTGGTCTCTGAACTGCTCCTCGCGCTCGCGCATCAAGGACTGCTCGCGCTTGATGTCGGTGATGCGGAGGTTCAAGAAACCCACCAAGTTGGCCAACTGGCTCGCCTCGTCCTCGCCCTTCAGGTCCAACACGTCCGAGTCGCCAACGGTAAAGTCGATCTGGAGCTTGTACGCCTCGCGGTCGATCCACTTGTTGCTCTGCGGGAGAAGGCAGATGCGGTGCAGGCCCGAGTCCAAGGTGTTGAAGGTGAACTCGCCCGCACCGGCGCTCTTCTGGTGCACCGTGCGGTGGTCGTTGTCAAACACCTCCTCCACGTCGATGGTGATCCGGACGTCGTCGCTCACCGGGAGCCACGCAACCAGGTCCTCGGGCTGCTTGAACGTCGCAAAGCGGCCCTGGAGGAGCGTGCCGGCGTTGAGGTCCTTGTAGAAGCACTTGCGCTCCCCCAGACCCACCATCACCAGAAACGCCGGCGTGAGGGTCGCGAGGGCAAGCGGCGTCAAGAGCGTCGTGAACTTCATCTGGAGGTGAGGTGTCCACAAGACGCGTCCGCCGGATCGTGGCAGGCGGTGCGCGCACGGCCGGTGCGCGCACGCTCGGTGTGCACACTACACGCCGCGGCGGCGCCGGCAATGACGTCATCCTACTCCAGCCGCGAGTTTTTTCCGCAGAATGGACTCTGACGACGAGCCGATGTATGTGTGACTGTCTCTGGGTGTGGACGCGACTAACCTCCCGCCAGCACGCTTTCTCCGTATGCTCTTGCGGCGCTCCGGGAGTTCCAGGCCGAAGAGGCGCAGAACAAGGCGCGCCTCGATGCGATGGCCAAGACAGAGCGGGCGCCAGCCATGGACGACATCAAGGAGGACTGGGCGTTGCTGCAGTTCTGGTACACAGACACGACTGCCGACGTGCTTGCCGACGCGCTCCTCGACGGGCTCGCTGCCGACAGTGTCGTGTGTGTGGTGTCGGCGCCGCTGGCGTACTCTGCCTTCCAGAGACGCGCCGCCGTCCCCACCGAGCACCTTTATCTCTTGGAATATGACCTGCGGTTTGCGCAGCTCGCGGGCGACCGGTTTGTCCAGTACGACCTCAACCGGCCGCTCGAGCTTCCCGCGCATCTCTTGGGCAAGGTCGACGCCGTGTTGGTTGACCCGCCGTACCTCGAGGAGGAGTGCCAGACCAACATGGCCACCACCGTCAAGGCGTTGGCCGGTCCCGGCTGCAAGATTGTGAGCTCGACCGGGGAGCGCATGCGGACGGTGGTCGAGCGGGAGTACGGCATCAAGATGACTTCCTTCGCGCCCGCGCACCGCGGCTTGAAGAACGAGTTCCGCGCGTACGCCAACTTCGAGGGCAAGTGGTGGTCGTACGTGTAGATCCATAGCCTTCTATACATGGGCCCCTGTCCAAATGCTGTCTAGCGGCAGATGTCCCGCCGTCACCCCTGGGCATACGACATCAACCCGAGCCGCAAGTTCTCCTCGTCCTTCAACCGCCGGATGCGCTCCACCTCCTCAATCCCGCCCAGCGACTTGAGCTTGCCCTCCTTGACAAACCCCCCCAACTCTTCCTGGAACTCGTCCGTCACCAACTCCAACTCACGCACGCGCTGCTCCTCCGCGCGCTGGATTGCCGCCACCCGGCTCTCGCTGTTCGGCGCCACCGCCATCACCTCTGCAAGCATGGCGTCTCGAAGCTCGGCCGCCAGCACCCCCGGCGGCGGGAGCGGCACCAACGGCCCGTGGCGGCCGCGGGGATTGCGGCTCTGCTCCGCCACACACTCCTCCACAAGCGAAAACGTCTCCTGGATCCGCGCAAGGTCCTCGTCGAGGTCGGTCACGATGTCCTCCTGGAGATTGAAGAACTGTTGCTCCTCGCACACCGTGTTGAGCTCCGCCTCCCACACCTTCTTCCACGACGGCATCTCCGCGGCAATGTACTGGGCGTGCGCCTGGCGCCTCTCCCTCGCCTGCGCAAGGTCCTGTGCCACCTGCTCCATGAGCTTGGGCAGCACCCGCACACCCCGCATCGCCACGTCCTTGCGCATGGTCTCGATCTGGTCCGAGAGTGCGTCCACCAGCGTGAGGAGAGCGTCGCCGGTGGCCGAGAGCGATGCGTGGCACAGCTCCATGTAGCGCCGGCCCTCCGAGGACCCTCCCATTGCCAGGTTGTGCGTGTCGCGGAGCGTGCGCACCGCAGCAAGGGCCGCCTCGATGCCCTCGTGGACGGTGGCCTTGTGGGCCACCGCCTGTCTGCGCACCGCCGCCAACTGCCGTCGGAGGTCGGCAAGGTCCGTCGCCATGGAGTGGGTCGCGGCGGTGGGCGTCGCCACGGGCAGCTCGAACAGGAACGAGTCCAGACGCGCTGGCAGCTGCTTGGCAGACTCGCGGACCGCAGGGGGCGCCGCGGGCCGCTCTTCAACCGCCACCTTCAACGACGCGAGGTCGCGCCGCACCTCGGCAACCGCGTCCATCACCTCCTTCATGGGGTCGCTGCGCTCCTGCAACCCGATCACGCTTCCGTCCACCACCTCGCGCTCCACGTCGGCCTCCTCGAGCTCGAACATCACGCCCGTCTTGCGGTCCTTGACGCACATCTCGGGAAACGCGTCGGTGCCGGGCGAGTACGCGAACGTCTCCATGAAGAGAAGGCGGAGGGAGGACATGGTGGGCGGGGTCGAGAGATGGGCGCGCTTGGTGCGGGTCCCGAGTGTGAGGAAAAGCGTGAGGCTGCGCGCGCTGGAGGGAGCAGTGCGCACCAGTGGCACGCGCACGCTTGGCTCCTCGTTCCAGCCCTCGCGGCCCGTCCCGACGTTGCCCGTGAGCTTGGCGTACTGGTAGGCCAGAAAGCGCTTCGAGGCGCGCCGCTTCAACAGATCGCCCTTCTGGAGCTGTTCCATGGCAGGGGTCATCAGGGCGGGGCGGGGCTCGGCCGTCTCGGCCACGGCCTCGGCGGGCTGCCACGTGGTCGTGAGGCCGGACGCGGAGCGCGAGTGCTGCGCCGGCATGCGGACCAGCGGCAGCGCGCGCACCGTGTCGCTGGCCAGCCGCGCGTGGGCCCGGGTGTGGGTCGTGGGCTCGGGCGGCGGCGCAAAGCTGCGCTTGACGGTTTCGTGCTTGCGCTTCAACGTCTGCAACAAGCTGATGATGATCTCGCGGATGGTGGGGATGTGCTTCTCCAAGGTGGCGTGGCTGGGAGGCTCGCTCAACGCCTGCTCCAACACCAGCCGCAAGCGCTGCGGCACGTCGGCCATGTCGTCGGTGGCGGCGCCCACCGCGTGGAAGGCACGGCACACCAGCTTGAACTCGTTGCCGAACTCGACATAGGCGTTCAGCACGTCCTGCTCCGTCACCTGGTGCTGCGACCACCGCTGCACCCGGTTGTTGAGGTTCTTGGTGGTGATGAGGAGCTGCGTCACCTTGGAGTCGAGCACCAGGAGCGGCAGGGAGGACATGGGGAGACGCGGCGATGCGTATTTTGGTTTCCAACCACATGGAGTTTGTGGAGGCGGATGCGTTCAACCGCGCCCTCGGTCGGGGACAGCCCGTGCCCTCGGACCGGCCCACCTGCTGCGGCGCGCTGCCGGGGCTTGTGGCGGTGGGCATGGCTCGCGGCAGCGTGCTTGTCGGCGACTACCGCCGGGTCGTGGCCACGTTGCCGCTGCCGGCGCCGGAGGCAGCGGTGCTGGCGGTGGCGGTGCTGTCGGACTCGACATACGTGGCGGTGGGTTACGTGCTGGGCGCAGTCCGCTTGTTTGAGTTGGCACGGGCAGCGGCGCCCCAGTTTGCCGTCGAGCCCGTGAGCGCCGGAGAGCGCGACGTGCGCCTCCGCGACGGACACTTGGCGGGCGAGGCGATTGTGTACGTGGGGTTTGTCGGCGCGCGGCACACGCACTTTGTGAGCGCGGACCGGGCGGGCGTGGTGCTTGCACACAACGCGACGCGGCTGGTGGTGGGGTTGCGCATGGCCACGCGCAAGGTGGTGGGTGTGTATGGCGGCAGCACCGAGACGTTGGCGTGTGCGGTGATGCCGCTCGGAACGGCGGAACTGCTGTTGGATGTGGGGTTGGTGGCGGTCATGAGCAGGAACTTGGCGGCGGTGGTTGGCGTGAGCGACTCAAGGGTGGTGTGGCGGTCGGGACCGCCCAAGCCACCGTCGGCAGAGGAGGGCCGGCCGGCTCCTGCCCCCTCGCTGGGCGCGCTTGCGTGGTACCCCCCCATTGCCACTCGCACCGCGCGGCTTGCTTACGGCTTTGGTGCCGTGCTCACGCTCCTTGCGATTGGCGACGACGCCAGCGCGCGCCGTGTTGCGCGCACCACGCTTGACGAGCCGGTGGCGGCGCTCCAGTGGGTTGGCCTGCGGCTCCTTGGAGCCATCACCACCACGCAGCGTCTCATTCTCCTTGATGCTGCCACGCTCCGGCCGCTGGCCACCAAGGACCTCATGGGGCTCCACCTCACCCGCGCCGTTGGTGTGGGTGGAGGCGGTGCCGCAGCCGCGGCATGCTTTGCGGGGGCCTTTGTGTCTATCCACACTAAGGCGGTGGTGCTAGGGCGCAGCGGCATCTCCGTGGGGTCGCTTCCCAACTGGGCCGACCGGCTCGTGGCGCTCCTCAAGGCCCGGCGCTACGAGGACACCATCCGGCTGCTCCGGGCGTTCTACGCGGGCAGCTGCGACATGGCGCTTGTGGGGTTGGACCGGGCGGGGGCGCCACAGGTGCGCGAGGAGGGTTTGCGTTTGGCCGCCGCCATCGCCGCAAACATCACACGCGACAACGCCGGGCTCGTGGGGCTGGTGGTGGCGCTCTGCGTAGAGCTCGGTGCGCCCGACAGCGTGCTTGACGGGATGCTGGAGCGCCTCGAGGGGGCGGGGCTTGGCGCGGCGTTTCTCGAGGCGCTCGTGCCGCTGGTGCTTGACGGAGCGCTTTCCCTGCTCCTGCCGCAGGTGTTGCAGGCCATGGTGGCGCACTACGCAGCGGCGGACGGCGAGCTTCTCGAGCAGGTGGTGACTGCCCTTGATCCGGGCACGTTGGATGTGGACCTCACGGTGCGCTTGTGCCGCCAGAACGGGCTCCGGCGGTTGGAGGTGTATGCGTGGAATGCAGCGGGCGAGTTTGTGGGGCCGTTGGTGGAGTGGATCCGCGACTGCTTGGGCGGCGAGTGCTCTTCCGAGGTGTACGCCTACCTCACACACATCCTCACGCTGCGGCAGTACCCGACCGACCGGCCGCTCGCGTTTGCACACGACGCCGCCGCCAAGACGGCGCTCTATGGGTTTCTCTTTGCCGGGACGGCGGTGGCGGTGGGGGGCGCGCCGCTCCATGTGGTGCCCGACTTTCGCACGGAGCCGGCGTATCCCTATGTGTATCTCTTGGTGTCCCGGGACGCGGAGGCGTTTGTGGATACGCTCGCAGCGGCGTTTGAGGACCCGTTTCTCAATGGAGACACGTGGATGCTGCGCCAGGACATGGCGGAGGTGGTGTGGGACGTTGTGCACGCAAACGAGTTCCCGCGGCGGGTGCGCACGCTCGTGGCGGCGTTCCTCGCGTCGCAGGGCGCCAAGTACCTGCAGTTTGTGCGCTTCCCCGATAGCGTCTGGGCCGAGTGCTGTGAGCAGATGTGTGCGTCGATGGACGAGACGCTTCGGGAACGGTGCGAGCTTGGGCTCCGGCTGCTTCTCGGGGTGTTCCAGCCGCGGGACGGGCTGTTGGCGGCGATGGTGCGGGAGGCCGGCTATGAACTGGTGTTGTACGACGTGTACCGCGCGGGCGGTGCGTGGGTGGAGGCGATGGGGGTGTGGTTGGGGCGGCGCAGTGTGGCGCGCGTGGGAGGGATGGTGGAGGCGGCGTTGGCTGGCGGCGGGCTGGCGGCGGTGGGGTTCGTGGAGCAGCACCTTGGCGAGCTTTTGGACGGAGCCAGCGACGAGGAGGTGGAGGAGGTGGCCGCGGCCGTCGTGCGACACGCCCCGGGGGTGCACGCGGCGGTGGCGCGGGTGGGGGCGCGCGAGCGGCAGCATGCCTACCTCCGGGCGGTGTTTGCCGCCGTGGCACCCGACAAACGGTACCAGGCGCTTGCGGACCGGTACGTGGCGCTCGAGTGCGAGTTCTCGCGCGCATCGGTGGCGGCGTTTGTGCGGCGCTGGAGGCGCCAGCTCGATGTGGGGGCGGTGCTTCCGGTGTTGGAGGCGCTGCACGCGGTGGAGGCGGCGGTGGCCGTGGCACCGGCACCGGTGGCGGTGCTTGCGGGGCAGGTGGCGTGCGCGCCTGCCGAGGAGCTTGCGGTGTGTTTGGAGCTTGCGCCGTCGGTGTGCAAGACGCTTGCGGACTGGCGGGCGGTGGTGGACGCGGCGGTGTCGCTTGCGCCCCCGCAGCCGGGGCTTGTGTCGCTGCTCCTCCGACAGGCGGTGGAGGCGGTGCCGGAGGCGCTGTCGCTTGTGTCGCTTGTGACGTCGCTGCAGCTGTCGTTGGAGGCGGCGCGGGACGTGCTTGCGCGGGTGTACGTGGGGTATTCGTGCGACGCCGAGACGGCGCGGGTGGCGGGGCGGCAGGTGGTGGGGGCGGCCACGGGCGACGCGGTGCGGTTGACGCACACGCAGAGCCGCGGGTGGACGGTGGGGGGCGAGTGCGCGGTGTGTGGGCGCCGGATCTGGGGGCTGCACATCCCGAGCGAGGCGGTGGCGGGCGCGCTTGCAGCGGCGGCGGGCGACACGGCGGCTGTCTGGCTCAAGGAGGCGCGGTTGGTGGTGTTCTCGTGCCGCCACGGCTACCACGAGCGCTGTCTCGAGAACCTCGGGGGGCGGCGCGGCGCCGGGTTTGCGTGCGTCGTGCACGAGGCGTAGCGCGGGGGCGCGCCAGGGTCCGGGCGGCGGGTGTTTCCGGGCACACCCGCCGGGACGCACCCGCCAGCAACACAAGCGGGCGGGGAGCGCCGCCGCCATCCCGCCGCCCGTCCAAACACCACCCGCCATGAAGCTCCTTCCTGTTGTTCTCGCTGTCGGTGTGTGGGCGCTGGAGAGCGAGTACGGCTTCTACGTGAACCCAAACCCGCGTGCGGACCCGCAGTGCTCGCCCGAGGAGATGGCGCGGCTGGCGGCGTGTGCTGCGGAGGTGCTCCTGCGGTTGGAGGAGTGCGTGCCCGACGACCTCGCGTGCGAGTGCTGTGCGTTGCAGAGCATGCAGCAGGAGTGCTTTGGCTTGTGTGCGGGGCTGCTGCACGCGTCGGACCTTGCGGTGTTGTTCGACGACTGCGAGCTGCTCAACGACGTGAACGCGTGCGGGTTGCCGTTCAAGAAGGACACGGGCGGCGGCGAGGTGGTGGCGCGGCCCCGGACGACGCGCGCGGCTCTCGTGGATGTGGACAGTGGCGTGTTTGTCAAGAGCAAGGCGGGACCTGCGCACGAGGCCAAGCCACCGGCACCGGTGCGCCCGTCGGTGCTGCCGGTGCCGCCGGTGCTGCGTGCGGCGCGCGTCGCGAGCAGCACGGCCACGCTGCGCGCAGCGGGGCGGCTGTCTGTGGCGGGGCGGCCGTCTGCGGCGGCGAACGCGTCGGCTACGGGCACCGCAAACGCCACCGCGGGCGCGGACGAGTGCGAGAGCGGCGCGCTGCTCCACGCCGCCGGCGCCGGGGTGGTGTTGGCGTGTGCGTTGGCGGCGGTGTTGTAGCCCGCGGGCGAGGCCGTGGCTTTGCGGGGCCGCGTGTACTGTCTTGGTCTACTTCTCCTCGTCCATCCACAGCAAGGTTCTGCGGATGCCCTCCTCCAAGTCGACGCGCGGCACGTAGCCCAACTCGCGCTTGGCGGCGTCGATGTTGTGGTAGCGGCTGGCACAGGCGATCTTGGCCCGGAAGGGCGTCAAGCCGGGCTCCTTGCCGAGCAAGTTGGAGAAGAACTCCAGAAGGTGGCCCGCAACGATCGCCAACGGGCGGTTCAACACGATGGTGCGCGGGGCCACGTGGCCGTCCGCCTTCCACACGGTGCGCGCCAACGTCCAGAAGTAGGTGGGCGCGTCGTTGGTGACAAAGTACGGGCGGCCGCCGACGTCGGCGCCCCCCAACAACTTGCCGGCCGCGAGCACGTGGGCGTCGGCGACGTTGCCGGCGTAGGTCCAGTCAAACAAGTTGTTGTTGTCGCCGAGCTGGAACTTGTGCTGGCCGAGCCGCGCAACCGCGCGGAGGCCGGGCACGAGCTGGCGGTCGCCGGGGCCAAAGATGCCGGCGGGACGGAGCGCAATGGTGCGGAAGCCGCCCTCGGGGTCGTGGGCCTGCAACACCATGGCCTCGGCGCGCGCCTTGGTGTCGTTGTAGCCGTCCATGGGCACCTCGGGGATGGGCCAGCGCTCGTCGCCGTTGTGGATGTCCTGGCCGTTGAACACCACGCCGGCGGAGGAGGTGTAGACAAACGCCGGCACGCCCGCCTTCTTGGCGCACTCGAGGGCGTTGGCGGTGCCGGCCACGTTCACCTTCTCGTACACCTCCTGCGGGAGCCCGTGCATGGGCAGCGCCGCGTGGACAACGACGGAGCAGCGCGACGCGGTGATCGCGGCGGCAACGTCGGCGGCGCTGGTGATGTCGCCCTCGTAGAACGCCACGTCGTCGGGCGAGAACAGGAACGCGCGCGGGAGCGGCGGGAGCGGGCGCACGTCGAACACGTGCACCGCGTACTCCGTGTCCGCGTCGAGGAACTGCTGGATGAGGTGGAGCCCGAGGAACCCCAGACCGCCGATGATGAGCACGGAGGACATGCGGCGCGGAACGACGGGCAACGCGATGCGCTCAACACCCGCTCACGTGACGGGCCGCGCGCTGCCGTGGGTGTTCTTGCCGCACACGGGGCACGCGGGCGAGGCGCGGACGCGGGCGAAGAAGCAGCGGCTGCAGAAGCGGTGGCCGCAGCGCGCCTCCACGGGCGCCGCGAACGGGCCGTCGCAGAGCGGGCACGCGGCGGCGGGCGCGGCCGGCGCCGGTGCCGTGTCGGTGCGCTCCCACGCCTTGGGGCCGCGCAGTCCGGGGCGCGCCGCGTCGCGGATGTGGAGGAACTTGCACGTGTCGCCGTAGCCGCAGTAGCCCGTCTTCTTGAAGTCCTTGCACACGTCCGGCTGGTAGTCCACCGTGGTGGTGGAGCGGATCGCCGGCGGCGCGGGTGGCGCGGGCGGCGCAGGCTTTGGTGCGGGCGGCGCAGGCGTCGCGGCAGAGGAGGCGGGCGCCGCTACCGGGTCGGGCGCCGCACGGGCGACCGTGCCGACCACGACGGGGCCGGTGGCGGGGGTCTCGCGGCGGCCGCGGCGCACGCCGCTCTTGGCCACGCGCTTGCGAAACATGCGATGAGGTGTGTTTCTCCGCCATGCCGTCCAGCGCCGAGCTTGTGGACGCGTTTCTCCTATCGCCGCAGCTCACGTCGCTTCCGCAGCAGCTCTCGCTTGTCAAGTTCAGCAAGCTCTTCCCGCGGAGCACGAGCAAGCAGACGATCGAGCGTGTGTACGCCGAGATTGCGGAGCAGCGGGCGCGGCAGCACCAGCGCACGCGCGCGGCGATAGCGGACACGTTTGGGGCCGGGTTGCCGCCGCCGCGCGAGAGCGGGGGCGACGAGGCGGCGGTGGCCGGGTTGGTGGAGCAGTTGCGGGCGTTGGTGGCGCGGGTGGAGACGGCGGCGGACGCGCTTGAGGAGGCGAACGGCGCGCTGTTGGCAGCGATTGGGGTGCAGGTGGACGACGTGCCGCCCGCGACGTGGGTGGACGACGCCTTGGCAGCGGTGGCCCACGTCGAGGCGGCCGTGGGTGCAAACACGGGTTCATGACTAAGGACAAACTAGGCGGCTATGGGCACGAGCTGGCGCGCGCAGGCGCCGCAGGCGAAGCGGACCTCGACCTCCACGGCGTAGGCCAACACGGCAGTGCACTGGACAAACGGCGTGTCCAACCCCGTCTGTAGCACCCGGGTGGCGGCCGTCTCGACGGCCGCGCGCAGCACCCAGGCGTTGCTCTCCTGCGCAAGGTGTGCCAGGCGCTGCTCCCACGGGGGGCTGCTCGTGGTGAGAACGCGCAGCCGCGTGGCGGCCGAGAGGACGCCCTGCAACGGCGCGGCCAACTTGTTGTACTCGCACAGCGGGAGGTCCAACAGGTTGCGCACGGCCTTGGCGCGGTCGAGCAAGCGCCGGACGCGGTCGCGCAGCGCCTGCAACGCCTCGGGGTCGCTGAGGAGATCGAAGCCCATCTCCACAGGCGTGGGGTAGGTGCCACAGGCGGTGTACTGCACGATGTGGTACTGCACGCCCGCCACCGCGAGCTTCTCGGCCGTGCTTGGCGGCGTGGTGAGCTGGAGGCTGACCGTGAGCGCCGGCACCTCGATGCCCTCCGGGACAAGGCGCGGGACCAGTGCCGCGCGCACCCGGATCTGCAAGGTGCCGAGCCGCCGCTGCTGCAACTTGAATCCCCGCTTGGGGGCCGTGAGGGGCCGGGTCAGGGAAAAGGACACGCTGGGGGGCGCCGGGTCCTCTGTGGTCAGCTCCGGGGGCTGCGGGCGCCACACCTCGGGGTTGTACTGGCGCACCACCATGTCGCAGCACGTTTCGTCCTTGCCGAGCGCGCGCAGGCGCGGCAGCGAGAAGGGCAGGTTGGAGCCTTTCTCCAAGCGGTCCAATACGAGCTCGAAGGTGTTGTAGACGGCGTCCATGTTGGTGACGAGCGGCGCGGGGAGGGGCTTGTGCGGGTTGTCGACGGTGACGCGTTTTTCGCCGTAGGCGCGCACGAGCAAGCCGCGGGAGAGCGTGTGGATGACCAAGTGCGTCTGCACGGCGTAGTGGATGGAGGCGGCGGCGGGGTGCTTCTTGTCAAAGCGCTTGCTGGTGCTCGAGGGAAGGTGCAAGTGGCGCAGGAGGCTGCTGGGGCACGAGCACTGGGGGATGCGGTGGGGCACCTTGAAGACAAAGAACTTGCGAAAGCTCAGGCGGTGCGCGAGGACGTTGTTCGCGGGCGCGCCAATAGGGGTGCCGTCGACGTCGGTGCCGCTGTTGCTGTAGCACACGCCCGCGTAGTTGCTGACGCCGGTGCCCAGCAGCAGCGCCACCAAGTCCACGAGCCGGAACATTTTGTGGACGGAGGTGCCGTTGGGGTGTAGCACCAAGCCGGCGAGCGTGACGAGACACATGCGGAAGGGAATGTCGAGGCTGCTGTGGTTCGACACCGTGACGTATCCAAACACGCTGTCGCCGGGGGCGAACACGTGGTCCGGCTCCAACGCCTCGTTGTGCTGGCCGGGCACCGCGACACCGCGCGTGAGCGTCACCTTGACGTTGACGAGGGGAAATATGTCGCAGTGCAACAGCTCGACGCGGCCAATGGCGCCGAACAAGGAATTGGGCTCGAAGTACGGTGGCGACTTGGGCAGTGTGTAGGCGGGGGGCGGGCACGAGGTCATGGCGGGGCGCGGCGGAGGGGGACCCGTGCGGCTGCAGATGCGGGGCAGACCCTGTTTATATAGCACTTGCGCAGCAGCCGCGCGGCTTCGTGTGACTAATCCCTCATTTGTCATCGGCCTCGGCGTGACGGGTTTTGTGACGGGTTTCGTGGCAGGCGTTGCACAGACGGAATACCATGCGACCCTGCAGGTGTGTGCGTCACGCCCCTGCACGGCTCAAGGGTGGGGGCCACGGCGCCCCGCCGCGTGACGGGCGCCCCCGCTGCCACGCAAAAGCGGCGCCCTTGCTGCCGCCGCCCGTCCGCGCCGGCGGGGTGCCCTGTGCCCGCGCCGCCCCTCCTCCCGCGTGCACTAGCCGCGGCGGGTCGCTGCAGCGCTGCCCAAGTGATTTAATTGGCGCCGTGCAGCAAACAATCTGTGGCGTGCGTCGGACTGCAGGGCTGCGCGTGTCGCTGGTCGAGCCGTGCAATCCGCGGCCGCGACGTCAGCGCCCCGGGCGGCGGTCGTCGCGTGGAGCCCGCGGCGGCCCGGTCTGCCCGAGGGTCCGGGGGCGGCGACGCAGGGTCTGCGGCCACGCACACCGGTGGCGTGCATTCACGTGCAGTGACTCACTTCTGCATGCCGCAGCCGGTGGCAACAGGCGTGGCCCGAGAACGTTCGATGGCTGGCAGCGGCTATTCGCGGCCCGAGTCTCGGACATCCGTGTCCGCAGCGGGCGCGCTCGGGCCCGAGTCTGGGACACCCGCGTCCGCGCGCTCCCACGCGTCGAACCGCCAGTTCAACCGGTGGTGCTGGTGGATCCCGAGCGCCAACCCGCCCTCCTCGCCGTGCTCTGTCCGCATGTCTGCCACAAAGAGCTGGCCCACCCGCGAGTGCACCAACGCCATGGTGCACATGGCGCACGGCTGCTGTGCGGTGTACACGTCCAAGCCCGAGCAGAGGTAGCTGCTGCCGGCGTCCCTGCCCGAAGCGCCGCGCGCGGCGCGCCGCGCCACCTCCTGCCGCGCCACCGCCGCAATGCACTCCATCACGCTGTGGCGGAGCGGACTCGGGCCCTCGGCCACGGCGTCGGCGGCGCGCGCCACCACGGTGTCCGTGCGCGGGTCCACCATCAACGTGGCGCCGTCCGTGCACGTCGCCAAGTGCCGCTCCGCCGCGTCCACGTCGAGCCGGATGGCCTTGAGGTGCTGGATCCACGGCGCTCCCTTCCACACCAACGGCCAGTGCTCCTGGGACCACGCAGCCAGCACCGCCTGTGTGGCCGGCGGCAAGCGCGGCACCCGCACCCGCCGCATCTCGGGCACGTCCGCGTCGGCAAACACCGCCGCGGCCACCGCGGCTTCTGTCGTGTGGAGCTCCACCGAGCACACAATCGCCTCGAGCACGTCGCCGCGCGGCTGCACCCGCTTCAAGTGCCGGAGATCGACCGGGTCGTCCTTCGTGTGCTTGCGGATGCTCAGCAAGAGCGGCTGCACACTCGCCGGCAGTGCGCGGCACACCCACGCCTCCACGAGCACGAGCACGCTCTCCAGCAGCGTGTACGGCCCGGGCACGTGCCGGAGCCGCCTGTCCGCCGTGCGCGTGGCCGGGTCCACAGTGTGCACCGCCATAGCCGAGGACAGAACGCCGTTGACAGAATATGCACGGTAATCCCACGTCCGGCGCCGCGCGCCTCTGCCGTGTGCGTGGCGCCGCCGCAAATGAACGCATCGCGGCAGCCCGTCTCTTTCCGAGCAATGGCGCCTCCGGAGTGGCTTGTGGGGGACACGGTGTCGCTTGCGGGCTGGCTCGCGGCCGAGTGCCCGGGGGTGGTGCTTGAGCAGACGCGGCTGGATGTGTATGCAGACCCTGCGTGGTTCCGCGCCGTGCTTGGGCTGCGGGTGCGGCGGCACGGCGCGGTGTACGCGCTTCCCGTGTTCCCTGCAGACGAGCTGTACGTGCAGTGGGTGGACCGCATTGTGGCCCGGGGTGCGGTGCAGGGGAACGTGGTGGCGGCGGGGTGGGCACAGGGACGGCAGTGCGTGGGGAGCGCGGTGCTCAAGCTGGCGCCGTGGGAGGCGGTGCAGTTGCGGATCGGCGTGGAGCAGTTTGCCCGGCTCGTGCTCGGGTGCGATGTGTTTGTTGAGCGGGAGGGGGGTGCGTGGTGGCAGGTGTGCGGGGTGCGGCTGGTGCCGAGCGGCGCGGGGCGGGGGGCGCGGACGACACGCGTCGCGAAGCGGTTCTTGTACTCGCCGTGGCACCGGGCGCGGCACTTGAACCCGCTTCCTGGCGATGCGGAGGGCGTGGTGCGCGCAGTGGATGGGACGGTGGCGCGCCGTCTCCCCAAGCGGCTCCGGCGGTTGCTGGACGTGTGTGTGCGGGTGGTGCGGCGGCACCAGCGGTGCGACTACTTCCGGTTGGTGCGGGTCCATTGCGAGAGCGAGGACCGGGCCGCGGGAGAGGCGGCGCCTGCTGGTGCCGTGGTGCGGTTTGTGTTGCTGGCGGTCACGAGCGTGTTCCCGCTCGCGGTGTTTGGCACCCGGGGCAACCGCAGCGCCGTGTACGGACACCTAGCGCGGTTTCTCGTGTCTGCCAAGCACCAGCTTCCGCTGCTCCACACAATGGCGAGCGGGGTGGAGCTCGGGGCGGTGGAGTGGCTTGGGAAGTCGGCACGGTGCACGTCGCGGCAGGACCACGAGGCGCGGCAGCGCTTGTGGCGGCGGTTTGTGCGGTGGCTCGCGGAGGACTATGTGCTGCGGCTTGTGGCGGCCTTCTTTCACGCAACGGAGGGACTGCTGCTGCTGCAGGTGGTGTTCTTCCGCCACCGGGCGTGGCAGCAGCGGGTACTGGGGTTCTGGCCGGGGTACCGCGACCGGTTCTTGCGGGCAGGCGTGTGCACGGACCACGCGGCGCCGCTTGCCGTGGCGACGCGGCTCCACGGACGGTGCCGGCTTCTCCCCAAGCGGGACTCGTTCCGGGTGATTTGCGTGCCGAGCCGGCGGGACCGGAGCGGGTATGCGCGGTATCTTCGGGAGCAGGTGGTGCCGGCGCGGGCGGTGCTCATGGCGCTCCGGCGGCGGCAGCAGCACACGCACCCGGCGTGCGGGCTGGTGGCGGAGGTGGTGGCGCGGCTTCAGGGGTTCCGGCGGCGGTTGGTGGGTGCGCATGGCGAGGTGCCGGAGCTCTGGTACGTCAAGTTCGATATCCGGGAGTGCTACGACACGCTCCCCCGCGGGGCGGCGGTGTCGGTGGTGTCGGAGTTGGTGGGCGGGCGGGTGTTTGCGGTGCACACGGTGGAGCGGGTGGTGGGGCGGCGCCGGCGGGTGGTGCGGGTGGTGGAGGAGACAGGCGCGGCGCAGAGGACGGGCGCGGCGCGGGAGACGGGCGCGGCGCGGGAGACGGGCGCGGCGCTGGTGCTGGTGGACACGGCGCGGACGGTGCGGGTGAGCGGGGACGACGTGCTCCGGGTGGTGGCGTCGCAGGTGTACGACGGGGCGATGGTGGTGGGGCGGGCATGCTACGGGCGGAAGCGCGGGGTGTTCCAGGGGATGCCGCTTCTGGGGTGCTTGTGCGAGTGTGTGTACGACCACCTCACGGAGCGGTACTTTGGCGGGTTGGCGCCGGAGCACACGTGTGTGGTGAGGCTTGCGGACGACTACTTGGTGGTGCTGGCGCGACGTGAGGCTGCGGAGGCGGTGTGGGCACAGGTGCAGGCGCGCTTCCGGCTCGGGGGCGCGCCGATCCACGTGAACCGCGACAAGACCGCAACGAACCTCGCAGCGGCGGGGCCGCTTGAGTTTGTGGGGTTGGAGGTGTCGCCGGCGCTCGTGGTGCTGGTGGTGCCGGGGGCGGCGCCGGGGGCGGCGCTGGCCGTGACGCCGGCGCTGGCGGTGGCGGTGTTCCGCAGCCGGTTGGTGGACGGGTTGGTGGACCTCGGGGCGGGGGCGGAGGCGGTGGCGGGGAACGTGGAGCGGGTGGCGCGCGAGG